>DWDT01005460.1:0-10403 GCA_018245595.1 Microceris scylla
TCCTCTCATATTGAGAGGGCTAAGGCCATATTCTGCCACGGTGGCTAAGTGTAATTTATTAAATGTTAAAATTTTAATACTGTCACAGTTTTTGTTACAAAGTAGAGTACACCAACAAATATTTGCTCAAGTGAGAGTGCTGAGCGGTGTCATACACAAACTACAATGTCTAACATTGACAGTAAGAACGCTAGCAATATAATGGCTTCAATTTAACTTAATAGTTTTGAAAAACCTGTCCTATAAGTGTTTTAGCTTTCTGCACCACTTTTCTATATCTAATTCAACTACGCCAAATCACATACATTTCTATGCATCCAATATTTTTAAAAAAGACTACAATACTAATTACAATAATGTATCTTTACATATTCATACATAGGTGATTAACAAAGCACTTTAAAAAAGCATGTCCTATCTTAAATTTGGTTCTTTATTTTCTACAGACAACATATAATAAATACCAAAAACTTTAAAAACTGTCCATAAGTACAGCAAGGGTTAAGGAATACCTAGCTAGTTCTATAAGATGGTATAAAAATAAATATACTCAAGTATGTAGAATGTGCAAATTGGATAAAAAGAGGTAATCAGCTAACAAATTGCAGATTCACCCGCACCTGCCAAGTGATGTGGGTCGGTGTGCCTCCACCTGATGATTTATATTTACACACACACCTACACTGCTATCTAAGACTTTATTTACCTTTACTGGTGCAGTATCGCTGTGATATGCATATTTTTCATTGTGCAATACTACTGTATGCAAATACTGATTTGGTGAGAGTTTTTGGAAATTATATCCTATTAAAAGGATTACACACATAGAGAGAATGGCAGATGATTAAATGACAAAACAGATATAGTGTGAATTTTGACTAAGAATTAACTAAATCGATGAAAAAGGTCTGATTCTGGTTAATGGGGGAGCAGAGTCTGTAACACTAGATTGTCGTAAGTTGGGTATATACCTATTTAGCCTGAAATGAGTCAATTTGGCTCGAACATAATAATTGAATATTTAAAAAAGATATTTTAAATTATCTTTATTCAAAGGAGTTTTTACATGTATATTCCATGCACATTTTTTTGGTACATTTAGCACAGGTGGCCTCACTTCTATTTCTTTTACACGATACTTGCACTTCACAATTAGACCGTTTTTCAATATATATTGAACAAAGGAGTGAAAGTGCTTTCGGCTTCATGGTCAAAATCACCGCTCAGTTCTTCGCCCAATTGTAAAAAAAAATCCGTTAACGTAACTTCACGCCTTTAATCTCTGAAGAGGTAGGCAGAGGAATGCCGAACACTCCCAACAAAAAATTTTTTCTTTGACATTTTTGCTTGAGTGATATCATTATATAAAACCCAATCACTGATTGCTGCTAAATCTAAGATATTGTACAATATGTGAAGGGGCCATCTGCGCGAGCCTGCGGTGGTACTATAATTATTTTCACGCCATTTAGTCAAGTATATAGACTCCATACAATATAGTTTCCGGGACAAATTGTTATTTTTTGCAATTTTTACATTTCAATGCTTTGACCTTCATACTAAGACTTTTTTATTGACCTTGTTTTTATAAATAATAATAGTACAATGCAGCGTTCTATAAAGTTTTGTGGAAAACTGAGCCATGTTGTCCTTTTTGACTTTCGTAATTTTAGGCATTTCTTTTCTATTTGCTCGCATTGTTCCAACCAAAGTATTTTTTTGCAATTCAAGATCTCTTCGATTTTTCCCATAATTGTAACCCTAACATAGAACTGAAATATTTACTTATTGTTATGTAAATACGTCTCATAAATAAATTCTGAATTTACATTGTTAAATCCTTTAACAAGATAAATGTTATCTTTTTTATTTAATTAAAAATGCACTATTCTGTCCGGTGTCACAAGTTTCAACAGGAAAGACTTGCACGATATAATTTCACAACATGGAAGTTCCAGCATGAAAGCTCTGTCGACAAAGTTAGAAAAAGTGTTTATGCAAAGGAAATAAGTTACATGTGTGTAAAACTGTGAGTCAAAATGACTCATGGCCGGCAAAATTGATATAGCACATGTGGATTTTGGGAACTAAGAGGAGGGGAGGGGAAAGAACTAATATTTGTATACACTTTGTAATATTATTAAAAACCAATATGTTTTCAAAACAAATATTTTGGTTTCTCCAAATATATAGCAATGAAGTCTAAAATGAGACAAATTGACTCGCTCCAGCAATCCAGTGTTAAAACCAATGAGAATGATGAGAATAATGAGATTTACCAGAAACACGCAGGTCAGAAAGGATATAGATATAGCTCGCTTACACTACAGAGACTTGGTGTGATGTATGATTAAAATTGGCAATAGCAATGTCCTTAACAATTTTATTTGTCTAAACATTATCAGATGTTTGGTTTAATGAGCAGATGTTCACAGCACTATATCTCAGCATGCAACTGCAGCGTGCACTCTGCACAGAGCAGATTGCATCCATGATGTAAACAGTGCTGATAACATTAATTGACTGCTACAAATGTCATGCAATGGACACACTTATGTTCTATATACATTTTTTTAAAAACAATTAACTAATCAAGTAATTTTACATTAATTTTATTATCATACCACTCAGTATTCCGTTACCAAACATAACTTTCATCAGTGAATTGGAAATGGTAAAGCCTACATTATTTTTAGTCTACCCCACATTAGTTGAGGTTTGTTTGGCAGGCTTCACACATCTTAGAAAAATAGGGTAACTACAGAGAAACTTTAGGTAGACATATTTAAACAAAATGTTATCATCTTTGACATTATATTGTAAATAATGACATTTGAATTCTAAAACCTGGAGACAGTTTGAATTCTGACCGTGAATCTATTGACCGCTGGTGTCACAATAAAATTATGCATTCACTTATTACTGTTCTCATATTAATTTGCTATTATTCTATACACAATAATTGTGTTCTATTTCGATTTAAGGTTTTGTGCAAGATTTGCCAGCAGTAGACACACCACTAATACATTATTTGTATGAAATATTGTAGGAGACAAATAAACATTTAAGTAAATAAGATTGAGACAAACCCACATTAGATGACACACTTTGATAATTATAACACCAATACAAGGTACACAGACTACAGTACACACATTTATATTAATAGCAGTGTTTACACATTAGTACTCCATTCTTATGTGTGTAAAACCATACCCATTATAATGATTAAATGTGTGTAAATCAGTCAAAATTTAATTTAAAACCTGTTTGTCATACAATATGACATTGGACTGTGAGTGGATGGTCTACCCTAGATTCATCTACTTATGTAGTGATGTGTATCTTATGAGAAATATTTACCTCCTGACAGAAACACATTTATAAGAATCAATGAGACAGCTACACCAATTAAAACAGTCATAATCATACCAATACATGATTAGTCCCCATACATTTTTAATGTGTTTAATTTTCTGGAAAACCATGATGATGGTGGTGTAACATTAAACGAAAAATTAATATTGTCAATAAACAAAGCATTATTTAGTGTGACCCATCTCTATGACCCACCATGTCATATAAATACGCTTCTACACATGCATACAACAGAAATAGCTGTGTGTTGTAATCATAAACACAACATACTGTCACTGAATTGCTCCAAATGTCAAAAAGCGAAATAGATAATGGATTGTAAAGCGTTAATGGTGTCTAATTGAAATGGTTATCATGAGACAGGTTAACCATGGTCCACTCCGAGTGGTGGTGTGGCGCGCGCCGGGGCCGCTCTGACAGTAGTGACAGCGGCGCAAGCGGCGCGCTGTCAGCTCCGCCACCAGCAGCACGGCTCGCCTTCCACGCACCCGTCACTCACTGACAACCACTCACCACAAGCGAACTATCAGACCAAACTCACCCAAGTATCCCGGGCTTGTAGTTATAGTTGGGTATCCGCCAAGGACACCCTCCATATTCGCCTATGAGAGCATCGTGGTTCTTGTTCAGGTTAAATGTAGATGCGCGGTTATCATTCATTTTCCTTCGAGCGGGGTTGAAGTAGTTATTATTTCTAGTTTCACCATTCAAATCATTAATTGGTATAAAGTCTTGCGCTTTATTCACATTTGGGTTAGCGTTCTCTATATTTTTAAGATTCATTTTGTCTATTTCACTTTGAGTTTCCCAAATCCGAAGCCACAGGCGCTTCGCGGGTCCTTCCTGCTCGGGCTGATACCACGCGACGGCGGGATCCATTCAGCCGGAGCAAGGTTCCACTATATGGGACAACACATGCTGATGTATTTCACATTTATATTTATTACATGGAAAATTAACACAAAACAAAAATAAGTCACACCACATTCGGAACATGGACGACACGCGGATAGTTGACACTTCATTGACTAGAGGGCGCCATCTTAGCAAAATAAGTTCTAGACTTTTAATCAGTTTAACCACTTTTAATATTTTACTCACGAAATATTCCATATAATAAAATGATAATAATATTTTACCCACGAAAATTCATACTAAATGAATTGGTTTTCAAATTTTTCCATGCAACATCATGGTTTTTAAATATATAATAAAAGGGGCCGTAACGTTACTTTTTGTTTTTATAGCGATGTTAAATCAAGCAATGGTGCGTTCAAGCATTCACATTATGTGCATAATAAAATTTTTCTCCCAAAAATCGGTCAATTAGAAATATTTTTATTTAATTCAAAATAAATATCTGTAATGTAATTTGATTCATATTACTGCTTGTGATTATTAAAAGAGTCACTTATATAATATCAGTTCCATATACCAGTGCGTATGTTTTCTAGTACGACTAATCAAAATTCAAGCAAATAATTTTTGGCGCCCAAAATGTCAATAAACTGGAGTTTCGTAAACTTTGGATTATTGGTTATATTTTGTGACTAATTTTTATCTTAATTTCAATTTTCTATGATATTATACGAATCGAGAGACGAAAGAATGATCACATATGAAGATATTGAAAAATTTATTTGAAACTTGTAGAGTAGTATCGTTTGTAACTAGAAATCGTTGTCTTAATAACGCGTGCATTATAAATTACAAAAATATTTTGTTACAAGATTTCCCTTCGTACAATCATATAGATGTAAGAAGAATGGCACAGAAAAGCATCACATCCTTTTTCAAAACAACTCCTAGAAAACCTATTAACGAGTCTGAGGGAACACTTGAACAGGTAAGTTTCAACATCATGTCTAGGAATTGTTCTTTAACTGTACGGATTAAAATAATAATAATGCTTTACCAGAATAACCCACTATCACTAATGTTGGATATCTCATGTCCATCAACCGGTTTAAATCCATTTCTCGACATAGGCTTGCTCTGAGGGCTTGAGGGGATTTTTGCCGCTGATATTAGGGTTTTCGCGCCCTTTACGCTGCTGAGCATAGGCGACCAAAACTTTTAGTACTATCTTGGCAGGATGCACCATACCACTGATCTGCCAATTCTGGGTTTCATGCCTCTGATGACACCCTTATATCGTGGTATGCTGTTAAAATGGATGTCTCAAATTACTCATATATTAACTCCTATAAGAACTCCTTGATCCTATTGGGATGTTGGCTATTTAGAGTTATGTTTTCTTCAGATTGAATAAGGCTCACTCCTGAATATAGTCCTGTATAAAGTGTAGTTCACTAATGCTGTCCACATTCTTAGGCAACTATCATACTTTAACCACACATTGCATAAACACACTGGTATATTATTAACTTGTGTATGTTGAAATGGATGTGTCTGATGACAAGTAACGGGAATTGATAAGGCTATTCAATATAAATTATGTTGATTTTGTTGTATTAACATTAACCTGGATGCCCCAAAGGGAGACACTTCTGAAAACATGGTTTAATTTTAATGTGAGATATAAATCAAAGAGAAAAATTTTGAGTTAACCCTAAAACAGTTTGCAACTAAAGAATAGGAATAAAATGAAGATCAAGAATAAAATAAATAAACGACACAGTGTCATCATCATCAGCCTATTCCTGTTCACTGCTGGATATAGGCCTCTCCAATGGCACGCCACTGAGCTCACCGCTGAGCTTCAGCTCTTCACATCCAACTACTGCCAGCCACTTTGCATATATCGTTACTCCACCTAGCTGGATGGTGTCCTATACTACGTTTGCCAAGTCGCAGTCTCCACTATAGTGACAGTGATACTTCAAATTATGTTACCAATTTTTAATGGCTTTGCTTAGAAATCAGATTGATGTATAATATATTTTGTTTTAGGGCAAGTTACTTAGTAAAAATGAGAAGAACATTACGCAATCCCCAGAAGGAACGAAAATTGGAGATGTTAAGGTAGTGTTATAGTTGTTATACAAATATTTTATTTATCGTTCTTTTTATTGCACCATGTTGCACCCAGTGTCATATTGTGTAATTATGATGCCTATATTATACATATGTGCTATAAACCTCATGGGCTAGGTAGACAACACCAAGTGTATAATATGTTTTTAAGGTCCATATGTAGTTCCTTTAAATTAGGCACTCCTTGTATGATTGTAGCAAATAACATTTTGTTACCATATTGTAATGTGTATATAAATTTTGTGAACATTAGTATATAGTATATGTTATTGAATTTACCATCTATAGATACATATAAACATGCACCTATGCACATTGACTCTATAATTTATTACACTAGTGTTTAGGGTTATGCTTAGGCCACATATTGTTTTTCTTTAAAATCCCAATTTGGATATTTCCTCCAATATATTGGTACTGTAGTGTACAGCTTAGATTTTATTCAATAAATAATAATAAAAAATAATAATTCATAATGATAAAAGTAATAATAATTCAACACATATCATAAACTATTCAATTTAAAAAGTAGAAAATGAAAGGCATCACTTAAAGTAAACCAAAATATCTTGTGTTGGGTGCTCGTGTATGATCGTACTTTGTTATTGTTCATACCTTTAATATACTATTGATTTGTGTTTCAGACATCACCGAAAACACCAAAATCAGATGCTATTGAGACTGTATCTCCCAAAGCTTCAAAGAGAGCTGCCTCTCCTGTTAGCTTGAATAAGGTAAATTATGCTATTTTGCACAATACTTAAATGCTCTTATGAATTGAATTTTACTACTGTGTCTATGTTATTTATTACTGATATGAGTCTTTTCTCAGATAAAAAAGTTAAAGGAAGAGTCTATTATTAAGATTTTTTGTATTTTCAATGCTACAGAAGCCACAGTTGGTTGTATAATTAACTGTTTAAAAGCAATCCTAGCCACTTTGAGATAATTTTCCACAAATTAATACCTACTGCAAATATTATAAGGTTGCTTGCTATCTGTTGACAGTGACAAGCAAAAAGTAACTAGATTAACAATTACAAATTACAGTTACGTTGTAATTAGTAATTAAGATACTTTGAAACAGATTACTTAAAGTAACTAATTACAATAAGTACTTATTGTAATTAGTTACAAAGTAATTTAATTACAATTCAATCTAATTACATTGTAACAGATTATTGTTATAATGTAATTAGATTGTTAATTACATTTTTTAAACATTACTGAACACCAAAATGAAACTCATTAGCGTAGAATATAATCATATTTTAACACGAATAGATACATCAATATATTTACTAAATATGTATATAAAATTATAAATAAAGCAAGTAGCATTCCACACTCAAAGTTAAGATTACAATGTTATTGAATACTAAGTAATTCAGTTACATTGTAATCCAATATTTTGGTAATTAAACACATTGTAATTGGTTACATTCCACATGTAAAATAATTCTAATTACAATGTAATCGATTACTATGTAACTCAATTACATTGTAATTAACTTACTTTATAATTCGATTATTAATTAGATTACATAAATAACTAGTTACGCCCATCACTGCAGTCCTCACATGTTGAGAGGGTTAAGGCTGTAGTCTGACCCATTTTAATGAATGAAAATTTAAACAATTTAGTTCTGCGCAATTGTAATGTGGACGCAGATGGGGCTGTAGCGTTAAATGTAATTAATATCTTGAGCATGTCTAGATAACATAGCGTAATCTTTTTAGCAACAACAGGCGCCCCGCGGTCCGCGGCCGCACATGTGACTGCCGCCAGCTCTCACCGCCTCTTGCCGCCTCTAGCCGCCTCTCACTGCACCTCACCACCTCTAGCCGCCTCTCACTGCACCTCATCGCCTCTCAATGCCTCTCCACCGTACAATCCCCGCACGCAAAGTAATGCTTCACTCACATATTCTCTGTACATAATAAACTATTGTAATTGTCTTTTGTGGTAGATGGTAACGCACAGTATGAAGTGTATGATGTTATATATAGTTAACATAGATACATATCTTCTCGCTAGCTTCCTTACGGGGTAGGCAGAGAGCACGATAGATTTATATATAATTAAGTTATAGACATTTATTTCACTAAATTTTCTTTTCTAAGTACACACTAAATTTGATCTCTAATAAATATATTACTTTCCATTCCTGGCGCTGCTGAAAGAGATCTCTCTTAGGGATAGGCAGGGCCATTGTACAGCATCTCTTTTGTATGATTGTTTTTCCATTAATGTTTTATGTGTACAAAATTGTTAAATAAATAAATAAAATAATATTTCTAGTAGTGATTCAGAGTCTGGATCTGTGTCCGGTGTATGGCAATAGGCTCACCACCTATTCTATAGTGGGACGTAAAGGTAACCGGTGAAACGTGGGGGTGTACTACATTCCTCTGCCTAGCCCTTCGGGGATCACAAGCGTAATGTTACGAAAAAAAACCAAATATGGACGTATATAGGTTTTCTCTGTCCGTTTCTGAACTAACTTCAGTGCATTTACCCAGCTGGTGACCGGCTGCACCACATGTATCCTTTTATACACGGTTTGTATCCTAAGTGAACATTTTAGTATGTATCATAAGTTATTTTTTTAAATAATAATAGAATGTGACTTCAAATTTTGAGTTTTTTTTTTAATTTGTTGATTATATTCGTCCCCGTGTTGCCAGTTAAGTAGCAGTTATGTAGAAATAGTTGCAAATAAATTAAAAATGCCATATAAAAGAATATTTTTTTCGCTTAAACTAGGGATGAGCAAATGGAAAAAAATGTATCGATATTTTTAGAATATATCGATATAGGTAGAGTAAAAAATATCGTTATTTTGATATATCGAAATTTTTTAATTGTTAGTTAGTGATTGGTCTAGATACGGTATAAGGAAGGAAAAAAAAGGTCGTTTGCTCGGATTCCAAAGGAGCAATTTATGCTACAAAATAAAATAAGGCGGCTGAAAAAATATCGGAATCGATATTCATAAATAAATATCGAATATCGATAATATTGAAATAAAAATATCGACGAGATATATCGATATTTTTAAATATCGATATATTTTTAATGATAAGCGCGAGAGGATAATGCCAGAGTAACATTATATACCAAAATAGTAATAATGATGATAAGAATGATGGTTGGAGAAGTACCTGGGCTCGGTAAAGATATTCGGCAGTTGGTGCTCTCTGCCTACCCAGTGTGATGATATAATACTAAATAGAACGGTGTTGTGCAGCAACCCCAGTACCGGCCGGGCGGCGGCGCGGCGCGGCCCGCGGCCCAGCCGCAGCAGTTCGACGACGTCTCCAACTATAACGACTTCCTCTAGGACTTGGCCCTCGAGGGGTTCCAACTGTGAGCCCCCGCGAGCACTGGACTCGGCACTGTTCGGCCTGTGTGTATGGTGTGAATGTTACTTGATTATAAAAAAAAATCACCATTGAAACTGAAAGTTTACTGTGCAGTGTTGCCATGTTTTGTTAAAATATTTTTTTTGTCTTTCCACGCGGTTTGTTCGCAGCGTGTATATGAAATATACATATATCTTAAGGCAATAGATTAATTAATAAATAGTAAATATATATACGAAAATCCTAGTAACAATCACAGTGTACCCGAAATTTTATAATTCAAAATGATTTTTTTATTATCTGTGGAACGTAAAGGCTGTATGTAATGAAAACATTAATCGATATGTCTTTTATTTAAAACAATACAATGTTTTTGTATCTTGTTGTTTTAGTAACAGTTCATTATGTATTTATTATATTGCAATAATTAAATAAATACATGTGTGTATTTATTTTTTTATTAATTTTTAAATATATTTATTTTATCTAGTTTAGATTGTCTAGTAGTGGTTCGGAGCCTGGATATGTGCCCGACGCGTGGCAATAGGCTCACCAACTATTCCATAGTGGGATTTACACGTAACTGGTGAAACGTGGGAGTGTTCTGCATTCCTCTGCCTACCTCTGCGTGGATTATAGGCGTGAAGCTACGTTCATTTCTT
>DWDT01005461.1:0-10403 GCA_018245595.1 Microceris scylla
ATCGTGAGGAAACCTGCACACCTTAGAATTTATAAAAAAAAAAAAATATTTTCCAAGGTGTGTGAAGTCTGCCAACCAGCACTTGGTGAGCGTGGCAAACTATGGCCTTAACCCTTAATATAAGAGGAGACCCGTATTCCAAAAGTGGAATTGTAATGGGTTGAAAAAAAAAAAAAACGAATAAATTAAAGAGACCAATTATACACGTGCAAATGTGTATGTTCTTATTATAGTTTATTTTAAATAAAATAATGTAATTTCTACGCCTTATTACCTATAATTAATTGTTTACACAATACAATAATATAATAATTAAGTAGTTACATTAATATTAAGTTGATATATTAAGTAAGTTACAGGAGTAGACTTTTTAGAAAAAGCGAGAGAGTCCGGCGGGAGCACAGTGTTGTTGGTGACGACAATATTACAGTACATTTTGTCTATAAGATTACAAATGTATAGAACTTAGTGGCCAATAATAAAATTTAAATGCTAATATATTAAAAATTATATTAAACAATTACATAAAGATCTTAAAACGAAATACTTTTCATTTATTGTTGTTGTTTTCCCAGATATTCCCCCAGGTCGTCATTAAATCATTGTGCGAGATCTCTTAAGGGTTAGGCAGAGAGTCCAGAGTCCCAAATATCTCTATCTGTACAGAGTACGCGTGTTTGTTTTGCATTCATCACTATCTACGTTTCTTGTTATAGTACATATGTGTATGTACATACATATATTATAGCAAACTACCATAGACCGTAGCCATGCTATAAAATGACACTTTCTCGTCATTATCCGCGCAATAATATCTGTTGCTATATCTGTTCATATATTTTGACGACTGCTTGTGTTGTCACTCGTGCGATATTGTAGAAAATATATTGTAATATGCCGTTATATACCCTGGTATAATATACATACATACATTATGAGTTCGTCTGTAATAACTTTATGTGGCGTCTGTTATATAAATTCTACGCTTGCGATGTGACTTTGCATATCTTCTAGATTAGAATAAGCGAATTACTCGTAATTGTTTTAATGTGTTTCACACAACCAATGTAAACAAAACCCTATCCTGGGAATAAATGACTGTTATAAAATCTCGCTCACCTGCGAACGTGTTCTGTCCAGGGAACTGAGGTGTAACAGGATTCACGTATTGCCCGTTTGCCACGATGACGAAATCGCAGTCAACCGTGTAGTTGTTTCTGTCCAGGGAATTGATGTACGTGAGCTCCCAGTGATGGTCTACCCATGTCACAGACACCACGTAACTGTTTAGCTGAAAAGAAAATTACATATTAATATTTATATGGTAAACTTTTACGTAACAAAAAATGTTTCACGCCTGTAATAAGCAAAGGGGTAGGCATAGAAGCGTAGAACACTCCGTTCGACCAGTTTCGTTTACGTCCCACAATGGAATAAGTAATTAGCCTATTGCCATACACCGGACGTAGATCCAAATCTTTATATTCATTTTATTTAATATTTGTAAGTAATTTTTAGATCATAAATCATTCTTGATGTCTCTTGGCACCTGCACCCATCGACATTCGCATCGTCTGCTTATTTTGTCTTTCTTTCATCAGTTATTTCTATAACAAATTGTTTATACATATACTTTTCGAGGAATGTGCTATCTGTCCTTTGCCTATCCCGTAAGGGCCCTGGTGTGATTATATAATAATATTAGGAAAACAACATCATTATTAACACGGAAATAGATGAGCCTAGGCATTTAAGTCATCTCAGTAGACGGCATATTCAAGTTGGTGCATTGAATGACCCTGACGGCAGTCGTCATCTCCAACTCTTCGTGAGAATATAATGATTCATTCCATCAAGATATTCACATAAACGTATGCGTCCATTTACGGGCATACAACACAAGAAATGACCCTCAAATGCGCAATATATGTCCTCAACTGTTGCATTCCTTAGTTGTAAGACAATCCCTAAATAGTCGTACTAAAATTCAAGAAGATATTAGTCTTTTCCCAAATAGGTACATCATATTTGATCTGCGTTCGGAGCAGTTCACTGTAGTTATTGTAATTATTAATTACTATTTAGTACTTATAGTAGTAGTAGTAGTAGTACTGTAGTTATTATAATTATTAATTACTATTTAGTATTTATAAATACACTTTAAATGATAATTGTTTTGTCCAACCTCTGGTCACGTCTTTAAGGATAGAGATATTTGGCACTCGGGGTTCTCTATCTATTCCGGAAAGAACATAGCGTAATGGTACAATAATTGTCCACTGTTTTTTCAAATAAACCACCTGTAGTACCTAAGTACAGTAATAAGTTTTCCTATAGACTGTCAGAAGGAGATCACTCTATCAACGATAAGAGCGCCATTTTGTTACTATACTTTTTTATATTTGTTATAATGTTTGTTATAAAAAGGATTGTTATATTATTTATTTTTCCCTGTATTACGAGTACGTTATTCGGAACATCCATATATTTGCTTCTAATAACATAAAAACAAATTGCATTTAACTTTCAGAACGCTAATCCACCTATTAGCTTATGCAGCGCAGTGTGTTATTTTTATTATCACCATATCATCACGCGGGGCCCCTTACAAGGTAGACAGAGAGTGCCAAATCCAAAATATTTTAATGTTTCAAACCAGACGGTATTTTTTACGAGGACTGGAGAATACACTGCCCAATGTGTACCTTCAGTAACCAGCTTGCATACCAGCCAGCCTGCATACCAGATCACCTCCACGTGCATCCGGAATGAGTTTAAATAGCGTGTGTCAATAGTGGACATTAGTTAAACAAACACGAGTACATTAAAGCTGACCAAGCAATCGATCTGTTCTAAATCGCGGCTATTTAACAAAGCAAAAAACCGGTCTAATTTAAATATGTTCTGGAAATTTTTTCGCCTTTATTATTATAATATACACTCGGAACTATTTATATTAGTTGTAGATCTGTCTACATTACTTCGCATGTTACCTGTCTACATTATCACCAACGTATATGAACGAATTGCATGTCAAGTAATTGCAAACGCGAGCGACTATTGTTTGAAAGGTCTTGGGTTCGATCTCCAGGTAGGAGTTTACTGGGTTTTTTTTTACTTAAACGACGACCACGTACCACCACGATGGCGTAAAGTATAACAACTGAAGATAAAAGTGGGAGTACTGCACTCCTCTGCATACCCCTTTATGGAAATACAATGATGTTATGTACGGTAATTTTCTTGCAGAACGTAAAATAATCAGTCACGTGGCTATATTATTTTTGAATTTTAAATCTGCTGAACATAGTATTTGTGGCATGCAGCCCGCGCACAGCGAGGCCCTAGGAAAGGTACAGCAATATAAACGTAAATATGTTACATAAGTTATTTCTGTCCCATTACAAGTTATTATGTGTTATCAGATTATTCATTCGTATACCTAAATAGACAGCTCCCACGTAAGTTGTTGTAAGTTTATTTTTTTTATTTTTTACGTATATACAATACATTTCTTTTGTTATATTTTGTTTAAACAACAAATAATATTAGTTTTCTTCATTTTGATTTTTATTATTATGTGTATAACGACTTGTTAAATATCTAAATGATGCACAGAAAAACGATTACGATTTCAGGTGCGTAGTTAGGAATTATGTTTAAAAATATAACATTTCCAAGACGAGTAACTCAGTCAGCTGTAAATCAGTCATTTTTCATTTATAAAATACATCAACATCCAATGTATGTATATTGAACACCGTCACCGAGCACCGTCATTCGCAAATCGGGGTTTTAATAAAGTCAAAGGATCATTTTGCAACGATAACTCGCATATGGAATGTTAGAAGACCGTAATGTCCATTTTATGACTTAGGCAACGCGTTAAACTGGGTCGTATGCTATGCAATCGGGATTTACAGACTAAATACGCATATTTATTTAACGTATATTACTTAATTATAACATTATTTTATAAGTTTTTCAATCACAAGAGAATTACAAAATATCGCTTAAGGATTATTAATACAATATATTCAGCTGATACCTATATGTTTTTTGGAGAATAAACAGCATTTCGCTTAAGGAAATCGAATAAGTCCACATTAATCGATATATTTCGAAAAATTATATGTGAGCTAAAGCTATACTAAACGCAATGTCGTGAATAAGTCACGAATAGTAGCTTTCTACTATCTTTATATCGAAATGAATTGAAATATCTTTATATTGAAATGCTAGTTTAATGTGCCATACTATATCTAACGACAGAATCATTTATTTTATAACTCTCGTAGCGAAAGGCATGAGACATATTTAACTGATAAAACGAATGCAAAACGCGCAGTTTGTAATGAGTACACGTCCCTGTAATATAATAACGAACTCAGATGGATTACCTGCTGTGACGTCTCAATACACGGCTTGAATTATGCATAATCGATATTGTACTGAAATCTATTGAACATTTCTATATCCTCGCGTAGTCGTGTGATAGAACGTTTATATGCATTTACAGAAATAGTTTACGAAACCACTGTTTACCACTGATGTCTTACAAATATAAAATAACATGCAAATAGTCCGGAATGTACCCACTTACTTTCTAATTGTGCTTATATCCTGTTTGTTATTGTATGGATAACTAAGATAATATTTGCATTGTAATTAAAATTCGGATTTAATTGACAATTTTAAATGACTCTGATGCCAAAGAACAAAATTAATAATAAACTAACAAAAGTAAAGAGATATCTACTTTGATCTAAATCCAACTTGAAGGCCACAAGACCAGATATTAAAATGTATTCTGTAGTATTATTTGTCTTTCTGCAATAAACAATGAACATAAAATTGTTTTTAACCTGTAGGTATAACTCGCAGAAGTTGACTAGGCACGTCGCTTTGATGACGTAATAGCGAGGTACTGACGCGTCTAAGGCTAGAGCGGTAGGCGGTTGGACTTGACTGGAAGTGCAGTCAGTGGGGGGAGAAGAAGGGCATTCCTCGCAATTGCCAAATTGATTTCTGCGTGTTGTATTTACTAATACTTATGTGATATAAACATACCTACTTACTTTTATATGCTCCATCAGGCCGAACTCTTTGGCGAAGTTTTTCAAATATTTGTAGAAACAAGTTCCAGTTGGGTAGGAGCGCGTGTCCTCTGGAAACGGAAAGCCATTGAACTCCATGGTCTGACGAGGGGTATTCGTTCTGTAAATATTATATTTTTATATTTGCTACAATTCTGCATATTTTATAACGTCAATGAAACAAATATGGGATAAATTTCGTATTACTGGGAGACAAACCGATGTCGCCCGCTGCGTCGAGCATACTTTAAAATAAAATATTGTTATATAAAGTAAATTTATTTTTTAACTTTATACTGCATAATCCGGGGCTTTGGGCATCTATTTAGATTTGAAATATTAGAAACATCTAGTAATAAACAAAACGGGACTTCATTTCCCATGAGCATCGATTTCTTTGAACAAATGCGTAGTGAATACTTCTGTAATATTATAAAGATACACACATACGCACACAACTATTGAAAAAGGAATGAACACAGCCAACAAAGATATGATAAATATTTACTTTTGAAAAAAATGTATATTATTATTAGGATTGTCGCTAGCTTATCATTTGAACAATTACATTTTTTTTGGTGTACCAATTTTCGTTAAAATCGAAGGTGTGAAGCTCGGATAGACATAAAATTTAATAATATAATTTTAATAAGTGAGTCAAACCTAATATTTAGAACAAAATTTGACAAAAAGGAAAATAAGTAAATAAATGGACATCTGGACACGTGGTCATCTGATGCCAAAGGAGGTAGAGCATGTGGTATTAAATAGATAAACTGAGCTGAGTGCTGATAAACTACAGACATATTTTTTTAAATACAGAAATTTTTTTAAGACCTGACACAAAACAAATACTTGTTGCACATCACACATATATTTGTTCTAGATACTAATCGAACTAACGACCCACTGGCTCAACATGACTCAGCACAAGCCACTGGACCAACGGGCAGTCGAAAAAACCTCAGGAAATTACGCAACTGTTGATAATAATTCCTTATTTCCGGGTATATATCTGTGTGGATGTCAGCTTAAAAAGTTGTTGCTGTAGATGCAGCTATCGATCATTCACTTGAACCGGTCTCGAGCTGACGGAACCAAAGCTTAAGTTTACTGAGATATTCTTATTGCGACTGTGCGGCTGAGTCGCATAATTCTCATGGAGATTAATCTGCTTGAAACAGGTTGGTCTTCATTAAAAACATTTCAAAATGTTATTTATAAGGCTCGAAATAAACAAATTGAACTAATTATAATTATTTTCTATTAAATATCAAGAAGAAAAGATTAGGATTAAGGAATTCAATTCAGAATAAGGATTTATGTTAGTTAAGTTGATTTTTTTTAAATATTGACCCTTCAAGCAGAGGCTTCATTCCAGAAAATGTATTCTTAATTTATCTCAACTTACATCATACCCTGCCTCATATACTCAAGAGTGTCGACACGATATCTGTTATAAACACTAAGATCAGTGTGTCAGGGCCTTAACAGTGATTTCTCTACCGCTCTAACACAGTTAAACTGTTGACTAATTCGTAAAGCGATCATGTTTGTTTGCGTCGCGAGTGTGTTAATGCCTTAACGCGGTTTTAATTTAGATGCGTAGAATACTTTTACCTCGCAACCGAAAAACAATGTATTGCGATGTAATAATGGTGGGGTGCTTTTTATGTGATCTATTGTCACCAAGCACCCCACACTTAAAAATATATTTTTTTCTATTTAGTTCACTTTTTCACATAAGCGTGTTTTTTAGCGTCATTTAAACTATTATTTTATCTACATATTTGTGTAAACTTACGACTTGATCAATTACCCGTAACATTGCATTTTTGCGTATGAATTTAAAATTTCCTTAAAAAAATATAGCGCCCAAGGACTCTCGCCTTCCTGCTTCCGTATGTTTTGTATTTACTCGTTATATTTTAGATATATGCCGTATATTTTGTCAAAATGCAGCAATGAATTGCTAAATCATTATTGCCCATCACACCACATGGAGGATTTAAATCTTCCCTATATAAACAAACTTAGTGTACAGTATCATGGTAATTCTTTTTTCATTGTCTTTATTTATAAAAGACAGTAAAATATAATACACACACATGCGGTGTACTTAACTGAATTCGCTGGATATTAGGTACCCCTCCCGACCACACATCCTGAACGTGTCCAAAGATATATTCATGAGAGTAGGTATGCTAGTAGTAGGTATAACCTTTAAAAATATGTCTAATATGTTCATAATTCACATATTCATACATTTAATAAAAGTACTCCTAAGTTATTTTTATAAATTCCAATCAATTGTTAATATAAATATTGTAATGAATTTGCTAAATATTGATTTCTTTTAAAATAAATATCTATTATAATACAATATTTATCATATTTAATACATGCAGTGTTCACTTCAAGAAAGACTACGTAAATATCATGTATCGTATAGTGTATTTATTTATTAGAACCACCAACAGAATTTCATGTGACACATGTTTAATCATTGACTCTTAAAAGTATCTACACATATGTAGGTACATATAATTTCTCTTACAGGTAGTCACTGCATGCAAGGATGATTTTAGTACGATAACTTGGGATGTTCCTTATACAAGAAAAAGAGAATTTTAGCTGTGTGATAACAATAAAAGTAATAAAATAAACTATACTAACATGGTAACGAGGTAATATGGCATAAAGTAAAAAAAATGAATTTAACCTGTAATATCCAGTTTAGTGAACCAGTAAAATTAAATGAATGATAAAATAATACACTCACCTCAAATACTTGTACTGGCTGGTGGCCAGAGGCACGCCATACTCGTCAGTGCCCACCAGGGGGTCGAACCGCCACTGACCTCCGATGTCCTTGGCGGATTCGTACACCGTGAAGTTCAGCCCATACTCCTTCAAGTACCTGGCTGCGGCCAGGCCGGAGTACCCGGCGCCAATCACGCATGTTTTGGATGAAAACTCCGGCAGAAACTATACATTTAATGGAAATGCATTATTATTATTATGTCACCACGACAGAACCCTTAGGAAGTAGATAGAAAGCAGCAATTAATTTGCAGACTAACAAAAAGTTAATAATAATGCATAAATTCTTTTCAATTCGGAAACTTATTACTCGGCACTCTATGTCTGCTCCCTAAAAGAGCCTTTCGGAGACATATAATATTTATACACAATACGTATATTTCTTGGTACGAAGGTTTATGTTCCATTGTTTAATATCACTATCTCCATAAACGTCTGAGGTCTGGACTGGTCAAGGTTGGGAATTTACATTTTTTAATTTCAGACACAAATATTGTATGAACAGATACACCTAAGTGTTTATTTTGGGTCTACTTGTACTAACTTGAATGTATAATGAAGTATGCTTTGCATATATGCCGAAGTAATGGATTATATTTATAATAAAACAGGTAGATAATTTACATAGAAAAAGCACATCAAATCTAAAAGGATAGAGATATTTGGCACGCTATGTTTTTTACCTATCCCTTAATGGACCAGGCGCAAGGATCTAAGAACAATAAATTAGCCTTCTAATCGAGAACAATCTAAGAGATTAGGTTAAGATTTAACACAACGTAACATCACGCTTGTATTTCCCCGAAGACGTAGACAGATTAATACAGTCCTACGACTTTTCACCAGTCAATGTTATACATCCTATATATTAGGGCGTTAACCTATTCCTATACACCGAGCTATTACATATTTACTGATAATGTCAAGATAGAAAAATCCAATAATTTACTATTAAATGTTTCGTGAGTATTTATACACATGATTATAAATGTACCGACTTAACTCACGTACGTTTTTCGGGATGGCCCGACTAGTTTCGGACCTGTACGAGGTCCTTCCTCATGATGACGGAGACTGTCTTCGTCGCGAACTCGCTGAAAGCGCCGGGAGCTAATGGGGAAGGACCTCGTACAAGTCCGAAACTAGTCAGGCCACCGCGAAAAACGTACGCGAGTTAAGCCGGTACATCTATAATCATGTGTATAAACACTCACTAAACGTTTAAAGTATATCCTCATAAAACCCCGATCATTCGTACATTATATCACTATTATTGTATATACATTCATAATATCTTGGGTTCCATTATTGTCGCGATTCTCATACGACAGATACTTTCGATCTAATATCGCGGAAATAGCTTTTTGATGGTCCTCTTTTTTACTGTAACAGCGTCTTATACCGTCCATAGTATTTCGCAGTCTATATATTTTATTACGGGCAGCGAAATTGCTTTGCCAATAATAACTTGTGATAGCGCGTGATTTATTCATGTAAAAACAATTTAAGATATACTCGTTTTAGTGATTATAAATTTAAAAGCTTCCGTTTTTAATTGTAATAATTTTGCAAGTGTTTTTGATATGTTGGTACTTAAAACGTTCAATTTGCATGCAATTTTAAAATTGGTTATATTAGTATTTTAACAAAGATTTGCTGATGTCTCGACAAGAAATTTCATAACAGTATCCAATGTGGCTACCCGTTCCGTGTGGATTCGCTTAAAGAATAGCTTTTAACACTGAGAAATATTTCGGTCACCATTCGCCTATTGAGAAAAACTGTTACAGCCTTTCGTAGAAATGAAAT
Source organism: Microceris scylla (assembly GCA_018245595.1). Taxonomy (NCBI): domain Eukaryota; kingdom Metazoa; phylum Arthropoda; class Insecta; order Lepidoptera; family Hesperiidae; genus Microceris; species Microceris scylla. The sequence goes on from DWDT01005461.1 coordinate 9,729, forward strand.
TTTTCAAAATTTTCAAGTAACTATGACTTCTAAGTATGCACGCACTTTTCTATTATAATCCGTGGTGGTATCTAAGAAATCTTACCCGAACCGAAGAGCTGCTGAGTTTATTACTTTTAATAAGAAAGAACGAACTTGTAACAAGTTGTACCCTGTGAAATTACCTTTCAACCACATTCCAAATTTGTTATGAAACTTTAGTACCAAAGGTTTCTTAGTACGTAATAGGTAGGTAGGTATTATATACTTACGTTGTTTTGGATATTTCGCCGCGATTTCCAGCCGGTAATTTGTTAAGCTCTTTATTTAGAGTTAGGTTTTTGCAAACTTTCCTTGTATCTGATAACATTATTTTTACTACCAACAAAAAGTAAAGTCAACCTAGTAATTTGACATTTTCGATTTGTACCTACATATGTATATATTATATGCGTTACATATTATGTAATGATAGATACATTTTGCAGTCTATGGTCTTCGTTTACCTCATAAATAACCTGCGTGATAATAAATATCATATATATAATTATATGCGTTCGCGACTTCGTCCGCGTGGAATTTTTTATTTAGAAATAAATTAAGAAAATATAAAAGTGTTTTTAATACAAAGAACCTTTTTTTTAAGTACCTACTCCTGTGTATACGATATTTTTAGTTCTAAATTTTGCCGTTGTC
>DWDT01005462.1:0-10401 GCA_018245595.1 Microceris scylla
CGCACAGGATTCTTTCACCGGCTTCTTTCGCACATCGTTTTATTTACTCGTCGCTAGATGTCACCACTAGTATCGATCCTAAACATGCCCCCGGCCTTGGAAGCACCAGGTTCCAAAAATGTCGCATCCTCCACTGGCAACGGCAGTGAGCAAATTTTTGAGAATGCTCTCCGTACTGGTCCCGTAGAAGTTAAGATTTCGGCGACACGAGACACTCCATCAGTACCCGGGAAGACTTGAGTCACTCGTCCAAGGCGCCATTTGAGTGGCGGGAGATTGTCTTCTTTTATTAGGACCAACTTGCCCAAAGTAATGTCATCCTCCTTCGATTTCCATTTTGTTCTTATTTGAAGTTCCGAAATGTACTCTCTGGACCACCGTCGCCAAAACTGCTGACGGAGCTGTTCGATGCGTTGATAGCGAGATAGTCGCGTAGTGTTAATATCCGCCAACTCTTCACTGGCTGGAGCAGTTAACGGTCGGCCTATAAGGAAGTGACCAGGAGTAAGAGGCATGAAATCGGTAGGATCAGTGGATAAGGGTGACAGCGGACGTGAATTTAGAACGGCTTCAATTTGTGCCAGAACAGTGCTAAATTCTTCAAAGGTCAAGTTTGCATTACCTACTATGCGTTTTAAAAAGTATTTAACTGACCTTATCCCACTCTCCCATAGGCCTCCAAAGTGTGGTGAATATGGGGGAATGAAATGAAACGAAATACCATCATTAGTGGCGGATTCGACTATTTGTCGGTTATTAGATGACAAAAATATAGATAATTCTTTAGCGGCTCCTACAAAGTTTTTACCGTTGTCAGAATAAACAATATTCGGTTTACCCCGTCTGCTAATAAAACGTTTCAATGCCAAAAGGTAGTCATCAGTAGACAGACTAGTGACAAGTTCTAAATGCACAGCTTTGGTTAGGAAACATATAAAAAGACATACATAACCCTTTATTAATCTCGCGCCTTTGCCCTTTCGATTTAAGATCATCATGGGTCCCGCATAATCCACACCAGTTCGTTCAAAGGGATAACCAGGATCCACACGATTAGCTGGCAAGTTTCCCATTATTGGCGTCAAAGTCTTGCCCTTCATACGCGTACATATTATACAATCACGCACTATTTTTCTCACTAAATTTCTTGCACTTAACAACCAAAAGGATTCACGTAAAGTCGATAAAAGCAATTGGGGACCGGCGTGGAATAAACGCAGGTGTTCAAACCTAACTAATAATACTGATAATTGATGTTTACTACACATTAATAACGGGTGTTTCTTATTGTAATCAAAAGTTTTAGAATTATTAAGTCTTCCACCGACACGAATTAACTTATTATTGTCCATGAATATATTCAAACCGGCTATACGATTCATTTGCTTAGAATTTAGTTTTATAGGTGTACCTTTAATGAAACACTCGTATACGTCCGGAAACGATTCTCTCTGCGCGGAACTAACTAGGAAGCGTTGTGATTCATTTAATTCGTCAACTGTTAACAAACCGTTCTTTTGTACCGATTTGCTACTGCAATCGATGCGGCTACGTAGATTATTTATAAAGCGCAGTACATACGCCCATATACGTTTAAGTTTAGTAAAGGATGAGTATTTATCGAATTGTACTAATCCCTGTAAACGAATGCAAACATTATTCGACGAATGACCTTTTAGCTCTGGTAAATTCTCTAAATTGACTAAATTATCTCGATCAGTATTATTACAAAAATTATCGTTGCAATTATCCGTTAAATAAGATGGGCCGTTCCACCATAATTCGCACTTTGTTAACGAATCAAGCGGCAAACCTCTGGATAACAGGTCAGCTGGATTATCTTTGCTCGGGACATGTGACCATTTTGAACCGCCTGTCAGCTCATTTATTTCTGTAACGCGGTTCTGTACAAAGGTTTTTAATAAATGAGGTGACATGCTGAGCCAACCTATGACTATAGTGGAATCAGTCCAGAAGTACACCATGGTGAACGTCATCCGTAATGAGTCCACTATTTTTTTATATAGGCTTGCACCCACCAAAGCACCACAAAGTTCCAACCTAGGTATTGTTTGGGCTTTTAATGGTGCTAATTTACTCTTAGCACACAGAAGTTTTATAACTACATTTGAATTATCATTGTAAGTACGTATATAGGCGCATGCCCCATAAGCATTCTGCGAAGCGTCAGTGAATATATGAAGTTCTTTGTGCTGTACAAAATCACTCATAACATGACGTGGAATCTTTAATTTGACTAACGAATTTAAAGTCGCGATAAATGTGTTCCAAGTGACTGCTATATCGCAAGACACCGGAGTATCCCAATCGAGTTTATTTAGCCATAACTTCTGCAGTAATATTTTTAATACAATAACTGAAGGGGAAAGTAGACCCAATGGGTCATATATTTGCGAAATGGTAGACAGCATTATTCGTTTGGTTAAATTTGATACATTAGAATTCTGATTAACCTTCGTAGTATAGTATAGTTCATCACTGTCGTTATGCCAACCTATACCAAGTGTTTTGCTTTGCACATGCTCTCCTACAAACAAGTGAGCCGACGAACTATGAGTGACGTCAGAATTGAATGTCCACTTGCGAAGTAAAAAGCAGCCGGATTGTAAAACCCTTGTTATTTTGCTACATAAATCTAATAGATGTTGATGATCATCACTTCCCGTAATTAAATCGTCAACAAATATATCCTCAGATATTATGCGTGCTATGGTTTCATCATTACATTCTGACGCCAGCTGCCTTATACAACGCATACTGAGGTAAGGAGCAGATGCAGTCCCATACGTGACTGTATTGAGTTGATACACCTTCAAGGGCTCAATCGGCGTGTCTCGCCAGAGTATGAGTTGCAGCGACCTTTGGTCTGGCTGAATAAGGACTTGCCTAAACATTTTCTCAACGTCGGCGCATACTACGTATTTATATTGCCGAAAACGTAAAAGAATGGAGAAAATGTCATTTTGAAGAGCACGACCCGGCAATTGAATATCGTTCAACGATTTGTTAGTGGTAGTTAATGCACTGGCATCAAAGACGACTCTTAATTTTGTCGTATCGCTTTCTTTCAGAACACCGTGATGGGGAAGGAAATAATTAGGCTGTCCGACTTTATTTATTTGAGTCATGTGACCCAAAGCTTCATATTCATTCATGAAGTTACTGTACATAATTTTATATTGAGGTGAACGTTCTAATTTACGTTCTAATGTCAAAAATCTATTTTTTGCAAAATTATACGACTCTCCTAACGTATCAGGTGATTCTTTGAAGGGTATCCGAACCGAAAATCTGCCATCGCTCTGACGTTTAGTCGTTTTAATAAATAGTTCTTCACACAATCGTTCGTCGTGAGTAAGAACGTTACGTGCTTGAGGTACATTTTCTATCTCCCAAAATCGTTTAAGTTGATCCTCTAAGGATTGACTAAAGTTACACTGAGTGTAATTAAAATTGTTCGTATTTAATTGCTTCGTATATATTGGACCAGACAACAACCAGCCCAACTTTGAGTTCTGGAGATATGGACCATTTGCTAATCGAATTCTATTATCTTCTAATATCTCCCAGAATAACTCTGCACCAATCAATAAATCTACTTCAGAAGGCTTATAAAAGGTGGGGTCTGCTAGATAAATATTATTCGGGATACGTATAAGTTCAGTGTCAATACACGTCGACGGCATACTAGATGTTATGCGCTGCAAGACGAAACACTTCACCTTTCTACTATAATCGTTTAATTTTGAACGTATAATAATTTCGCATGATTGATTGGATTGCGTCACAGTTTGTGCGACGCCTAAGATATGTATAGTGGACCGTAATGAAGGTACGTCTAATCGCTTTCTTAAATTATCCGATATGAAACAATGTTGACTACCACTATCTAAAAGCGCTCGGGCTGCATGCGTTTGATTATTTTGATCGACTATCTCCACTAACGCTGTACATAACAATACCGACTGCGAAGAGTGCGGACCCAATGAGTCATCGTCAACGCTTCCCGCTTTATGGCAGGTATCATTAGATATGGAGTGCAGCGCGTGTGCCGACGGGCCGGCTTGAGACATAATGCGATCAGTCGTGCGCTCGCTGTTCACACACGCCTCGTCGTTATTATGCGAAGCATTAATATGAAGTAAAGTATTATGCTTACTCTGACATTGTTTACACGGTCCAAATAAACAATCGTTAGAAGAATGACCCATACGTAAACAATTACGGCATAAATGTTTTTCGTTCACGAATTTAATTCTGTCATTTACTGATAGGTTTAAAAATTTATAACACGTATATAGTGCATGATTCGCGTTGCATGACGGACAATTAATAATACGTTTATTAAGTTTGTTATTAGGTGATTTGCCTTTCGATACGTTATCCGTGGTTGTAACATAACTGTGGTGTAAATTTTGACAAGGTTTATTTGAACTTATATTACTTGAATTTATGGATTTGTTTACAGGTTTATTATGGTTAGCATTAATCATATCTAACATATCGGCTTTATTTCTAAGGAAAGAAAGCAAATCCTCCAAAGTTAACCTTTTACTATTGGACAGAATAGAACCTCTATGGTTTTCCCAATCTCGTTCTGTCGCTGCATCCAATTTTGAAGCTATTAAATATATCATTATTGTGTCCCATGAGTCCGTAGGTTCATCTAATGTTTTCAAAGCGCGTAAGTTTCTTAAGACTGTATCTATTAACTTCCTAATTTGTACGTGGGATTCTTGTTTCAAAGAAGGAATAAAGAATAACGATTTTAAGTGATTGTGTACAAGAAGCCTAGTGTTATGGTATCTATTTTCTAACAGATCCCACGCGTGCATGTAGTTACTTGCCGTAAATTCTAATGAACTTATGACCTGCAAGGCGCTGCCAGTAAGTGACGACCGCAAATAGTGAAACTTTTGGATTTCATCCAAATCTGAACGTGTGTGGATCATAGTCATATACGAATTTTTATATTCCAGCCAATGATCAAATGACCCATCAAACGAAGGCAATTTTATATCGGGCAGTTTAACGTTAGCTTGAGATAGATAACCGGTAGATTTTGAATTAACATTGTCACCAGTCTCATCACTTTCGACGAGACCTTCAGCAGTAGCTAAAGCATTAAGGTACAGTGATTCCAAGGTTTCTACATATTCAATATTGGAAGCGATTTCTGAATCAGGGGAAAGAAGTTCTATTTGGTTTTCTATCTCGTTAAATTTCGTAAAATAATCTCTTATAGCCTGCGTCCTAAGTTTAATTTCTATAACTTGAAGTCTAGTGGGGCTATCATTTTTAAAATATTCTAAGTATTTTTTAAACTGGGTTAGTCTGCCTTTCAAAATACCCCTTTGTTTTTTAAGATGGAGTATGTCACTAGTGATTAACCTAGACGAAGGCAACTCTTTGTCGTCACCAACCATATTTAAGGCCTATGAACGAGACTAAGGTAAGGTAAGAAGTACTCACGATTTGTTAACGCGTTACGGCACGGTAAATAACACAACAACACTAATACAATAACACTAACAAATAGCACGGTTTTAACACAATTTAGGAAAGGAATAGATGAGATCGAAGACCTGACCGTTTCACTGTTATGTAGACGCTTGCACGGCGGCTGGATATTTCTTCGGTTTTCGTAAATCCGGCTCGAAGGACCAATATGTTCAGTAAACGGGGGCTTCGGGGTTATTCCAATGACGTATTATATGAATATATAACGTTTATTAGCGGTTTACAATAATAACTGTTGTGAGGAAACAAAATCGTATACATAATTGTTCTCAGCCGAAAAAGTAACGAACTGTCAAATCGAAAAGCGCACAGGATTCTTTCACCGGCTTCTTTCGCACATCGTTTTATTTACTCGTCGCTAGATGTCACCACTAGTATCGATCCTAAACACAAAGGGATATCAATGGACATGATTTATTTGAAAAAATATTATTGAAAAAAGCCGCCGAAATCGCCCCACAATATTAAAAATATTTAAAGAGGAAACTGCTAGAAATAATGGCATTGAAATTCTCCGTCTAACTCCGCACCATTTCAAACTAAATCCCATTGAATTTGATTCTTATAACTCCACTTTTATAGTTGACTGACGTAAATAAATTATTTAATGATGCAATACAGTTAGTAGACGCTCATCGGTGGAAGAAATGCTGCGAAGAAAATCTTTTTATAATAAATACTAACGTAGATACCAGTGATAGTGAATAAAATTTATTGTATATTTAAATATATTAAATACTATTGCTTTTTGATTAATCTTAATATAATATTTTATAAATCAATTAAACTTAATTTTAAAACATCATTTGTTTGTATTATGAATACCACGGTGAATACACCTTTACCCTGCAGTTGCACTGACGACTCACTGCATTCTTAACGCGAACGAACTATAGGCAACAAGTCCGCCAGCCGCCTTTTGTCAAATTTACCTCCTAATTTTAATTTCCTTGTTTTTCAATTATATTTTAATCGATTTTGTATTTGAATATATAGCACTCAGAAGACAGCGGGGATAGTGATGAAGACAAAGGCGACAATGAGGACTCACCACAGTGGAAACTTCTGGAGACTGTTAAAAATCACTTGGGTCCCAGTGGTAAGTTATACTTATAATATTACATTTTTATGTGTAATATTCAACCACTGTTTTTTTCTGTTATTTTTGTACTGTTGCTCGCATAGAGTCCTACCTATTTTATGATAATCCCATATCACATAATGAGCTTAAAATGGTGATCTTGGGCTTTGTTATTTGTCAGAATATGATGTCTTGTTTTATATGTTTCAACACAGATGAGTAGTGGGCATTTGATTTAAATCAGTATTAAGTTTCAAATATTCTAAATATCTTGAGAGAAATATTAGAATAATGAATATATTGACTGCCTCGTTGGTCAGTGGTTGCACGCGCGACTGCCGATCGGAAGCCTGGGCTTAAATCCCGGTTCGGGTACTATTGAATTTTTTAAAATTGCTTGTATTCCAGGTACTCCCCTGGCAGATCCATTCTGGAAGCTTCCCTCTCGCAGAGAATACCCAGATTACTACAAGGAAATCAAGAACCCCGTCTCGTTGAACCAGATCAAAAATAAGATCAGGCGCGGCAACTACGGCACGCTGTCCGAAGTGGCCGGCGATATGAACATCATGTTCGAAAACGCTAAGCAGTACAATGTGCCCGCTTCCCGGCTCTACAGAGACGCAGTCAAGTTGCAGAGGTACATCTTGATACATAAAGTAACTCGGAACAAAGCCACGCAGGAAAATGTAGACACTCCCAACTACGTTCTCATTTAACTACTTGTTCTCAGTGAATACGATTTGTAATGTAACATATTCTTTCAGTTTCAAGATCACTTTGACAGTCGCGATTAGGCGGCCTTATATCATTGTTGCTTTTATGATAATATATTTGCTTAGATTATTTTTTTATAATAATAGAGACAGTCTGTATTGGTTCGAGAGAAAATGGGCATTTCATCCTCATCATCAGCCTACTCCCGTCCACTGCTGGACATAGGGCTCTCCAATAGCACGCCACTGAGCTCGATCTTCAGCTCTTCACATTCAATGTGCATTTAGTGAACTGAATATTGTACTAAAGTAGTTCATATGAGTAATCTAAATATTGATTTTCAGGTTGATGCAACAACGGGTGCAGGAACTATTGGATATTGTGCAGAGTTCATCAAGTGATGACGAGAGCTTGTCCTCAATGAAGCATCAAGCTCAAATCAACACACCCAGACCTCGAGGTTTGCAATATGTTTACTTTTTAAGTTGTACATCCATCTAGCATGTACATGTACCTTCTTGACCTTCCTGATTTTGATGGTAGATATCAATAGTTTAAAGTCATTTTTTGTAAAAGAAACTTTGGAGTTTATTGTAAGGTCCATTTAAAGTCTGGCTTAACTTTGAGATGATATCTACTTTATAGTAGAAGAGTACTGATTGCATACTGTTAAACCATGAACGTAACACAACATCACACCTGTATTTCTCTGAAAGTGTAGGCAAAGCAGTGAGTACTCCTATACTTCACCCATTATAATATACAGCTCATTGTACAGGTGGCGAGCCTATTGCCATTCACTGACTGTAATTCCAGACGCCAAGTTAATGTTAGGAATTTCAAGTTAGAAAACCTCATTAATATTTTTGCCTAACCCGGGGTTCAAACTCAGAGACTTACTCAGCAGTTGTGTGGGGAACCAATGTACCAACTATGAATAAATAAATGATCAAACTCATACAGTACTATGTTTCAGGTCGTCCTCGTTTAAATCCAGCTCCAGTGGCTTCCCCCAGTCCAGCACCTTCTCCCAGTATTCCAAAATCTAACCTGCCTCTCAAGAAGAAACTTCATTATATATCCAAGCAGTTGGTGGAATTTACGTGTTCCGATGGCAGACAGCCCATGTTGCTGTTCATGGAGAAACCCAGCAAGAAATTATATCCAGAGTACTATAACGTAATTGATAGGCCCATTGATATGATCACCATTGAGGCCAATATAAAGGTGAGCTAAGTTCTGACTTTGGTGCAACCCTGTGCATGGGGTACCTCTGTGGAGAGAGCTTCAAGTTGCCATGCTAGTATGAGTATGGTCCACTCATGTGTTGTTTCAATTTCACTCTTTTTTTATTTGTTAGAGTAATGTTATTACAGACCTATACATTACCCTTCTGATTAAGCCATTATCTCGTTCTAATGTGGATCCTACTGCCTTGCTTAGGATGCTTACTTGTCACTTCTATGATGATAATGAATCAGCATATTGAAACCTGTTATTGATATGAATAGATTTGAGAAACAATAAGTGTTAACATGAAATAAGTTATATAAACATGATATTAGTGTTGTGGAAATATATCTAAAAATATGTTACAGTGCACTTGAAAAATGCGACTACCGATCGGGTTGTCCTGGTTTCAAATCTCGAGTCGGGTATTGGATTTTTCTAATTTAGAATCCCTAGTACTGATTCGGAGTCTGGCTCTGTGCCCGGTGTCTGACAATAGGCTCACCACTTATTCCATGGGGCGTAAACATATCTGGTGAAACATGGGAGTGTATTACACTCCTTTGCCTACCCCTTCCGGGATTAAAGGCGTGATGCTACATTTATGTTTAGTGTTGTAATCATGACCCTTTATACTAACATTTCAGAACGATCGCTACAGTAGCATCGAAGAGATGGTATCCGATTTCCGTCTAATGTTCTCAAACTGCCGTCAATTTAACGAGGAGGGTTCCATGATATACGAGGACGCGAACCTTCTAGAACGAGTCATGAACGAGAAGTTGAAGGAGTTGAGCAGTAATTACGAGAGGAGGACTCCGCTGAAGACGATAAAATTAAACAAGAACAGGCAGTTGTCACCGTTCGAGCAGAAGTTGAGGACTTTGTATGACGCCATTAGAGACTACAGGGACCCTAAAGGTGTGTTTAAGTTTTTATACAAATTTCAAATCAGGGGTCGGGTGCTATTAGATTTTTATAATTTAGAGTTTCTAGTAGTGACTTGGAGTTTGGATCTGAGCTCGGTGTATAGCAATAGGCTCACCACCTATTCCATGGGACTTAAACGTGACAAAAATGCTGAAATGTGGGAGTGTAGTACACTGCTCTGCCCACCCCTTCGGGGATTACAAGGGTGATGTTATGTTTTATACAAATGCACAGTGGCCATAAGACCATTACATAGCAATGTATGATTCAATAAGGTATCTGTTGAAACTAAGCATATTTATATTAATTATTTATTACAATAGCTATTATATTGGCTATTTGTTACTTTTCAGAGTTAATTGCAATGAGAAATTTTAATTGTAATATTACGATAACAATTTTTCGCATGACTCAGTCAACGATAATTTACTGTCCATGTAATTAATCATTCCGGAACGCTGCAGCGAACCGCCAGCTGGCGCTCATCTTCATGAAGCTGCCCAACAAGACGGAGTACCCCGACTATTACGAGCTGATCAAGAACCCCATCGACATGGAGAAAATCGCGCACAAGCTGAAGAACAGCGGCTACACGTCGGTCAACGAGCTGGCCGCCGACTTCATCCTCATGTTCGACAACGCGTGCAAGTACAACGAGCCCGACTCGCAGATCTACAAGGACGCGCTCGTGCTGCAGCGCGTCTGTCTGCAGACCAAGCAGCTGCTGCGGTACTGCTCCCTAGCGTTACTTTAACATTCCGAAGGGGAAGAACAGCCCTCGCAATTGGTGAAATGATTATTATCGACAAAAATAATTAGTATGTCGTCATCATTATCAGCCTGCTAGCGTCCACTGCTGGACATAGGCCTCTCCAATAGACGCCACTGAGCTCGATCTTCAG
>DWDT01005463.1:0-10401 GCA_018245595.1 Microceris scylla
GACTCCGAACCACTATTAGAAAATCTAAATTAGAAAATTTTGTAGTGTTCGACCCGGGAATCGAACCCGGGACCTCCGATCCTCCGGTCCTGCCGATTGGCAGTCGCACATGCAACCAACACGACCAACGAGGCAGTCAACTACAATGTAGAAATTAATTAATAAATATTTACATAAAGGGATTCTTATAAATGATAATTATCTATAGATATTTTATCCAAATAATTTCAAAACAAAGCATGGCGGATTTAAGGTGAAACAAATTATATGTATGCATTAACATTTTACTTGCTAACATGTCCTCTGACACGACTCTCACATTAATATCAATGTAACAATGCCTTAATACTCAGTAACAGTAAAGCAAAAAGCTTCAGAGTATAACTTACATTTCTACAGTCTATAGCAAACATTTATACCTTTTCATTATGAGAAAAGTTTTATATCGCACAGTGGAACGATAAAAAGGTACATGATCATAATGCATATAAATTTAATTAATTCGTTACTTGCCTACTTACAGTCTAATCATGCTAATTCTCATAATAAATATTCATAAATATTTTGTACCTTTTAAAACTTAATAACAATGTCAAAAAGTATTAAATTTGACAATTCATATCATAGGCAAATAAACTACTTGCTAATATTCAAATACGTATTTAATGACTTGTTTCACTGACGCCTGTTAGCGAACTAAGCGATAAGTATACGCTTCTTTTTAAACGATAGGAAAATGTGTATCGAACAATAATTATTTATAAATGTCAATGATTAATTACGAATATTAATTATACTAATATATAATTGACTGCCTCGTTGGTCGAGTCTAAGTGCGACTCGGTTCAAATCGATTTTCTAATTTAGAATTTCTAGTAGTGACTCGGACCTATTCCATGGAATGTAAACGTAACTGGTGAAACGTAGAAGTCTACTACACTCCTCTGCCTACCCTTTCGGGGATTATAGGCTTGAAGTTGCGTTGAGTTATATAACGATACTGTGATTAAAAAGCATCCAAATAATTGTAAGTATATCGCTCATCCCAACAGATTGTCTATGGTGATTCATGTCGTCATTATCACTCTATCCGTATCCGTGCGTCAATTTTAATGTAATACAACTGAACCCGGTTATGATGGATCTGTATATATGTAGCATACTATTAAATTGGCCCGTTAATTAATATACATGACATATTATAATCATAAACTGCATACCAGACGTTCTATTATGATACAGGTATACCTTAGATAATATTATTCGTTGCTTGAGATCAATTACAATGTTGTCACAGTTAAACAATTATTAGGTTGTCGACAGTACAGTGTAATCAGTAGGTATATTAATCATATTATGAGAAATAACTCATTTGGAATCTAGTAATATCTTTCGTCGCTTATAGTTTATTTGTTCTGTTCTAACAAGAACTTGTAAATTAAATTATACTTTATTTTAGTTTTAATAATAGTCCGTTGTGATAAATAAATAATAGTTTGATAAAATATTTCTTCTTACACTTAAAATTTTCATACAAAAAATAACTAAAACTAATCTTGTTTTCATCAATCAAGGGTAGCACAAAATAATACAAAAAAAAAATAATATTAAGATCGAAACATCATGTACTAATGTAACTTTTTGTTACTTCGAAAAGTTACCGAAGCGAATAAATTTGGACAGACGATAAATCACGACTGATTCTGAGTTCCAGCAACGAACTAGTGCGAAGCGCAATTTTTGAATTTTTAAAGTCGTTCTTCGGCTTCGTTCGCACTTCGGTTGTAAAAATGAAGGTACATTCTAAATATGCACAACAAAAGGCTATTTAATTTTACAGAAATATTGAAAACAATTTGATATTCATATATATTGTACATAAAAGTTGCTTGATCGAGAATGGTAATAGGCATTAAATCCGACAACTGTTTGAACCAATAAAAGTAAATGAATAAATATAAAAGACTCATCTGGAAGTATCTGAAACAGTTTATTTTATACGCAAAAGTTGATTGGTTCAACAGCTAACAGGCGTTAAGTCCGACCATTGTTTAAAACAATAAAAAGTTAATAAAATGAAAATGAAAATACATAAAAAAACAGTACTATAGAATACAAGTTCGTTCATAAAATAAATACATATTTCAAACACACGGCAACCGATATGGGTGATATATATTTCTATACAGTTATTCATAATCATATCAATATATACCTATATTAATTTAAAAAACTATTATAATTCGTTATAAGTTTATAAGTTATTTTTAATTAACATAATTATGAATTCTATTTACCAAAGAAGTTGATAAACCATTGAAATTTTCGCACCATCATCTTAAAGTCCGTCAAAAGATACTAAAATATCTAGAAACAATGGTAGTTATTGTTTTATTTAATTAGCAAACTTATTACCCAGTTACTGTAATATGAACATTATGAACCGATGGCTGCATAGACAAAAAGCGACGATGTTCCAAATCTTATTAAGAGATGGCGCCACTTGTTTTCTGAATCATGGTTTCTACGTCTTTTAATCATCAACTGTTGTTAATAATTAGGTTTACAAAATGAGCATTAAACCTAATGTTTTTATTTATTATGTTATATTTCAGTTTGACGATCATTTCCACGAAGTAAAACCAATTTTTCTTTATCACCAGGTCATGAAAACTGCACCTTCCACCACGATCTGGAGCTCGACCACCGGCCACCCACCAGGGAGGCACTTCTGCCAGATATGGCCAACTCCTACAAACTGTTGCTGACAGGTAATATTTTGAATATGTAGAGCGGAAGTCGAATGGTTTTCTTGACGTGTGTCTTAATTCAGGTCTACATACATCACATACATATGTTATGATGTAACACCTACTATTTCTTAGAGATGTTGTAGTATCCAATCGCAGAATTTTAAACATTTGACACATGTTGACAGTGATATGTTTCCCATGAAGTTTATTACAATTGTAATATTGGGAACCAAAACACACAATTTAACCTTTTTTTCACACAATACATAATCCGTAATATATTCCAGGTTTAGGAGAAGACCCAGAAAGACAGGGTCTACTAAAGACACCAGAGAGAGCCGCTAAAGCGATGTTGTTCTTCACCAAGGGCTACGATCAGAGTTTAGAAGGTAATTAAAGGCATTTAGTATATAATGAATATGTTCGATACAGATTTATTAACGACAGTATTGAAAAAAATGCAGGCACTGCAAGTATTTTCAAAAAATTTATTCAAAAACAGAGTAAAGCTGTCTTTATGTATCATTAATATCAGTCTGCTTTTTATCTACTAAAATTAAGAAGCGAAGTATTCGTTAAACAGATTTTTATTTTTATCTTATTTTTATGATTAGGTAAATGGAAATGGAAAGATATTTCCATAAGTAATTATAACGACGTATGGAAATGTCTTTCCATTCCAATTATATTGTGATATATTATTCTATGATTTATTAGAATTTATAGAAATTAATTCCAGAGATGGTAAATTATTCAATTGAATGTAGTAAAATATATCTTGGCCACGATTTTCAGAGGTCCTAAACAATGCGATCTTCGACGAGGACACAGACGAGATGGTGGTGGTGAAAGACATCGAGATGTTTTCCATGTGCGAGCACCACCTCGTGCCTTTTTACGGCAAGGTCTCCATCGGCTACCTGCCGCAAGGGAAAATCCTGGGGCTCAGTAAACTGGCTAGGTGAGGACATATGTATTTATCCAAGTATGACAAGAAAAAGGCAAAAAACAAAAGAACCCATTGGAAAGTATCTTCTAGGTATATAAGCTTCTCTTGATTACATATATGTACTCGTATATGTGTGTCTCTTAATGCCTTCAAAAGCATTCCAGGCGCTACATCACCTCATACTGTCCCTAGTTTCTTTCATGATTTTGACGACGACACTGATAGTGAATTTTCAATATTTCGCTGCAATAGGATGATGTTGGTGATATAGTGTATTCGTTTCAGAATCGTGGAAATATTCTCCCGCCGCCTGCAGGTGCAGGAGCGGCTGACGAAGCAGATCGCCATCGCGGTGACGCAGGCGGTGCGCCCCGCCGGCGTCGCCGTCGTCATCGAAGGAGTGTACGTTGCTTAACTATATTTTATATGTCCCATGTCACATCGCTTACAACAAGCAGAAGTCAACTTGGCACTTGTGGCGCTTCTCTTCCCGAAATTTGACTCTACCTACAAAAACCTAACTTCTTCATGTAGCACATTGCTGAATAATAGTTAGATACAGTGAAGTGTTAGTCTGTTAGGACGCTGGACTCTTTTAGTCGCAAATATTCTAGGTATCGGATTAAAAGATAACGGCGAATGTCTATTTACCTTTTCTTCAAAGCTTATCGTAACATAAACGTGTCTGTATAGGTTTATCTAATTTACTTGAGATAATTTCATCATCAAGGTGTTTTGTTGATTGACCTGTTGGTCTAGTACATAGTGATTGACACCGCTGAGCTAGAGAATTTATATACTGTGTTACTTGTCATCATCATCAGCCTATCTCCGTCCACTGCTGGACACAGGCCTCTCGAATAGCACGCCACTGAGCTCGATCTTCGGCTCTTCGCATCCTACTGCTGCCAGCCACTTTGTACAAATTTGTACTTTGTTATATTTTTTAGTTGTATCAGATATCTGATTACGTTAGCATGTTATGAGTAGCTCAATATCAGATGGCCACGTGCGTGTTATTCCAAGATATATATTATTGTATATTTTCATCGACAGACACATGTGCATGGTGATGCGCGGCGTGCAGAAGATAAACAGCAAGACGGTGACGTCCACGATGCTGGGCGTGTTCCGCGACGACCCCAAGACCAGGGAGGAGTTCCTCAACCTTGTGCACTCCAAGTGAGGATCCCACTTTCTCTCCCCCAACTGACAATTCTCTCTGTTCTGTTCTTATTAACTCCCGTCCGTTTGCGTACTTTTCCTAACTATTTTCATAAATTCCAAAAGTTCCATCCTTAAATCATTTGTACGCTATGTTGTGATATCTATCCATTTATTTCCATGATTTCTTTTCTGTTCTATTCCTTGTTTCTTTTGAATATTGTTTTTCACCTTTCACAGGAATAATAGACAAGGAGATATCTTCCGATAACATCTTATTACTCTCCACTAATCTCTAGAAATATAACTCATCTTTTTTTTTAAATTCCATTTCCTACTCTTTTCTTTTATACTTTTAATTTTTGCTTTAGTTCATTGTATATTTTCCTTATTTAATTTCACTTTTTTGTTATTATCGTTTTTACGAATCAAATTAAATTTTGAAAACAATTTCAGAACGTTTTCATTTTTTTACATTTAATCAATATGTTTTTTGTTTTGTTTTAATTTAATTGTGATTTTGAAATGGTACATGTAACATTCCAAAAATCGATTTTATTTTAGTTTTGTTTATGATCAATAATTATAGATTTTTTATAATTATTTTATATTAATTGTATCGCAGTTATGTTGTCCCGTTTTTTTCTCTTAAAAATTTCGTTATCCTTGTGGTATATTTCGATTTAATACAACATTCAAGATGTAAAGTGATATAGACGATAATAAATAATAATAAAATTATTATGAATTATACACGAATAACACATACAATACGATGTGAATTATAAATTTTGTATATACGAAATTTAATTGTAATAACAATTATTTTTCTTTAATCGGTGCCAAACTAAAAACACACCATAAATATATCACATATGATATTATTACTTCCTGTATAAGTTTTCAAGTATACTGCCTTAAGTTTACTTAGTTAATTAACTATAGTTCGTATTAGTTAATTTCGTTACACGCTATTCGCCGTTCATATTATGCTTGTTATAAAATAATTTTTAAGTTTTCGTTTTTGATATAAGATTTGAAATTCAAAAGATAATAATAAAATTATTTATTATTATTGTATAATTTTTTTGGGAAATTCGATAATTAATATTGCCCGAATTATCGTATTTTTCAAACGTCCTGTAATGATTTAGTACAAATATAATTTTATTCTATTTTATTTTTTTATGTATAATGAAAAAAGAATAAAATATTAAAATTTATTTTGTGGACCAACGCAAAAATCTCAGGCTGTTTATGGCTGAAGCTTGACATTTTTGCTAATTTATTTATTGCATATTTATATAATTTTGTAATGATTTTGTAATATCTAATGAGAAATTTTTTGACTATTTTTAAAAAGCCGTTGTTATTCCATGACGTTGCCTTAAAATGTGAATATTATACGAATTTTTATATAATTGTAATTTATAATTATATACAGTCTTATTTTAAATAAAGGTTTTATTTTAAGTTACTTGCGATTTTTATTTTCTCATTCCAATTTTTTCGTTCAATTTGCTTCTGAAATCAACAACCTTTAAAACATAAATACATACTTTTTACGGTATGAACTCACAGAAAGAAAAATAATAGACATTATTAAAAATATATTAATATAAAAACATTTATTCAATGCACATATTCTGTTCTCTATATTCTCAGGGTTAGGTAAACAAAGAGTAAAAAAATGTCTTTTGAACCTAATAAATGGTAGAAAGCGTAATAATTTCTTTTGAAAATACTGTTTAGTGTAAAACAAGCATTATTTAACGATTAACTTTTTATGGTGTTCGTTCATGCCTTTGTAAGTGATTGAAGTGTATACCATTGGACACGGTATCCCTTCATCGCCAGTCTTTAGATGTCCACTGCTGGACATAGGCCTTCCCTAATCGTCGCCACTCCTTCCGATCCTGGGCCTTCCGAATCCAGCAGCTTCCCGTTTTCTTCTTCAGGTCGTCAGACCATCTGGTAGAAGGGCGACCTACGCTTCTTTTACTGAAAAAATCCGAAATTGTGAAATCCGTAGACGGTATCCCTTACTCGCGCTTAAATATTACCAAAAAATAAAAGTTAGTTTCATACACCAGTAATCTGTAATTTGTTATATTCTAAGAAGATATATCATACTAACTTAGTAAAGCATGAAGGTTACTTTTTTTAAAAAGATTTTTTAAATGATTTTTTTGATGATATGACGATTTATAAACATGAGTAACTTAAACAATTAATTAGCAACGGTGTATCCAACGCCATCTATTGACGCCTTTAGAATTCTACCTTCACAAATCGTTAAAAGTTGAAACGAATATAGACGGTTCGTTTAAACAAAACTAGATGGCAGTGTACGCACGAAGTTGAGATTTGGTTAAATTGTAATAATTATATTTAACAACTGTTTATAATAGCATCATATAAAATTAACTAATGAAAAGTATGATCTCATACTTCGAAAATATCTTAGAGATATGTTACAGAAGCACCATCGTATTTAGATTACTGATCTGAAATATTATTTTTGTCGAAAATACCAATAGTATCTAAAACGCAATTGCTAGGATTTTGACTACGAAACAAATATTTTCATATTTGATAACTATTTAAGTCCCCGACACATTTTTATATTTTACTAATAATCATTGCAATTTTCTGTTCTTTAGACCCATTAGACCCATTTCAAGGGTTATTTAAGCCAATGACAAAAGTGCACAAATCCAAAAATTTATTTTTTATTCGACTCCTTGTAATATGTTTCCATTTCAGGAACACGGACCGAATGTCAAGTCTACATACACTCATCGCCAGCAATAACTGGAGGAAATCTCATCTATGAAAGGAATGTGTGAAATATTTATAAATCTCTGTATACCTGCTGACAAAATACATACTAATAATAATAAAAGGCTACATCTTTATCTATTTTAATGCGATAAATAACGAAATCAAAATCAAATCAGTTAAATTACCGCCATAATTCACCAACTTGAAGCTGTCAGAATAAAATTATGTCAAATGTCGTGACAGCTCTGTCGTGACAGATGAGGAAAAAGCGTTACCAGACTTGTAATTTGCGGCCAATGCGTTAGAAAATAAAAGGGTATATGTATGTTAAGACATAATTCATCAACAGGCTGGTTACAATACCTCACGCTCTGCCTGGGATCAGGTTGTGTGTGGAAATATCATTATTATATTATTTATCTAACAAAATAGAAAAAAAATATTTATTACAACTTAATGTACTTATTGGAATCAATATACTAAGAATAAAAATAATAAATGTTATTTAAATAGAATTGTTTTTTCTTTGACTTCTTTTATCAGTAAAATTGTTGACCTTCTTATTTTAAACGATACCCTGTAAGAGTGTTCTTGGAACCTATCTACGCTACTGCGTTATGTTCAGAGGAAATGAGAAATTTATTATATCATTGAATTTGATTTATTTTTAATATTAGTAGTTGGTTAGTAACATAAATCCCCTTTTAGGGGAGGCCTATGTCCAGCAGTGGACTGAGATAGGCTGATGATGATGATTAGTAGTTAATTACGACTTTAGGGATTTAAACAATTTTTATTTCGATACATACATACATTTTCCACTGGTTGGTTTTAATTATCAGTGTTGTTATTGGCAAATCTTGTCATGCCAGATTTTAGCTACCGTAGTAACAAAATTAAAACTAAATGAAATGGCATTAACACTAAAACTAGACGATTTAAGAACCGCTCCCATGATCACACACTTTTAATTGGCAATAATCTTACCAATCTCATGAAATTATAATTTTTTTCTTCTCTCCCGTCTATTTCTCTGCACATCCCATAAGGGGCTGGCGTGACGATGGAAATAAAAAAAAACGTGCAATAAATATTTTCTTCCTTGTTGGTCGAATGATTGCAAAAGCGACTGCTGGTCGAGAGTTCCTGAATTCGATTCTCCAGGGTCGGCTACCATTGGGATTTCTACCTAAATTGAAATTCCTAGTAATACCAGTAGCACATAGTCAGGATTAGGGCCCGGTTATAGACGCAACTCCTATCCCATAGAAAGATATAAAGATTATCGTGAAACGTGGCAGTGTACTACACTTCTCTGCCTACCCCTTCGGAGGATATAGTGATTAGTGATTTTCAAGATAATTCACATTTCGCTTTAGGTGATTTTTCCAAGCTTTTGTCTGTATACAACATGAAACTAAATGAATAATTAGGAAACTCGAGTCATTTCTGATTTCGTCTCTAATGAATAATATTCAGACCGTTGAAGTGCACGATTGAAGGTCCACAGAGTCGGTTGCACTAATGGGAATTCCACAGGGTTAGTATTTGGACACATTCCTTTTTATACTCAATAATTATTTGCTGTATCTGTTAGAAAACAGTCATAACATTTCAGCCCAGTGACTTTCCACTGATCAAACACTACCACATTTTTCAGTCGTAGACTTTTGAATCCTCCTATTCCCCGTGGCCTTGAGCAGGACATCGGAATAAAAAACGTAACATCACGCCTATAATCCCCGAAGGGGTAGGCAGAGAAGTGCAGTAAACCCCACGTTTCACCAGTAACGTTTACGTCCCATGGAATAGATGGTGAGCCTATTGCTATACACCAAACAGAGCTCCAGACTCCGAGTCACCACTAGAAATTTTAAATTAGAAAAATTCATTATTGTCGGTACATCGTTGCTTGGTACAAAAAAAAATACCAATATGTAAAATTTGCGCTCAAAGTGAGAATTTAAAAGTTAAGTTCATAATTCAGACTAAAATATACGACCCGCATCTCGCAATTGTCATATAGACTCAATGGTGAAGTGTCCGAAGCTTACAAATAATTTCTGAGTTTTTTGCAGCATGTAATGTACACCCCTACCTCTACTAATAATTTACATCTCCTCTACTTGAAGGTTGCCTGGAAGAGATCGCTCTGATAGCGAAAAAGGCCGCCTTTTGTACGCCTAGCTTATTAGTAATATTTGTGTTTCATATATGTTATTCTGTTTACTGGTGTACAAATAAAGAGTAAAAATAAATAAATAAAATAAATGATTTCTTTACGATGTAGAAAGAAGTTATTTTGTTTGTTGAAATTGTCGTGCCAGGGTTGAAACTGAAACCTTTAAAATTGTAAAATAAATCTCTAGTACGCCATCACTATTTGTGTTCCGTTCGGGGAGATGCATTTGTAACAGCTCTGATACATCAGTGCTAATTTTAATTTAATTACTTTGTCCATCAGCAATTAATGAAGCTACAGTTTTATCTATCTATTTTCCAATTAGTCGATGTCCAATTAACGTACATATCTACCGACCGTTTACTATTTATTGTTGAGTTCTTAAAACGCCTCTTATTCATCTCCGTCTTTTCATCAGGTGAGTTCCAAAGACTAATTACAAAAATGTCACTTATATTTAAAAAATACCTGCCTAAATAAAATAAAAATAAAATGACTGCCTCGTTGGTCGTGTTGGTTGCATGTGCGACTGCCGATCGAGAGGTCCCGGGTTCGATTCCCGGGTCGAA
>DWDT01005464.1:0-10401 GCA_018245595.1 Microceris scylla
TTGTTCTATCTATATATTATTGTGTAAACTCTGCGGAAGAGCAGAGCCGCCTAACACAGGCATATTTTGCTTAAAAGGAGGCTCTGGCCACTTATATTGTAATGAACCTGAACTGCAATAAAGTATTAAAGTAATAAAGTAAAAGCAATAAAGTATTTCTATTTCTATTTCTACTATGGCATACTTGTGCCTTTATGAATTTTTATGATTAACTAGCGAACCAGTATAAAATTTGGTTTCTACAGTAATATCCTATCAGATATTCGGAAAAGAATACATTTGACGTGTTCGCCCTTCGACTTACTATTTATGTTACGTACCTTGGAAATTAGTCGTTATATCATTGTTGCGTTAAATATAGATTTTATAGACAAATAATAATATGGTCCGTGCTAGTTCATCTTAAAATATATGTTTAACGATAGTTAAACTTTTTGTAGGCCCTTTGATTATAACAGTTTTTAAATTTTTGTTAAGCACAGATGAGGGTGATTTTCTTGTGAGCGCGTCGACTTTTAACTTCCCGACGTGATCAACTTATACATGAATTATGGTAATAGGTTTATCCTCTATTCCGTGGGATGTAGAACATAACTGGTGAAAAGTGAGAGCAGTAAACTCCTCTGTCTACCGTTTCGGGCAAATACAGGCGTTATGTTACGTTTCTATGTATATAAAATTAGTCAAATTTTGACCGTCGTGGTCAGAAATGACCAGCACATAGTAAGTAATAGCAAAAGAACATATGAAGTGTTAACCGTTTTTATGTCAAAAGCAATTGGTGTGCTGTGAATGTTCGAACAATGACTATTTCCGGTTTTTCCACCGGACTTCCATTTGACCGGCAAATTAACAAAACGGAATTGTGTACATTTTTATTAATATACCTTATATAATAATAGAACTACGAATTGACAACCAGGGTTGACTGTACGATAATGTGGACGCGAATGAACCCTGTCATCCTCTTTTTCTAAGGATTCTGCTGTTGACCCTAATGGCCTTCACAGCTTCACCAGGTTTAGTAGTGAGCCCAAGTGGCTCCGCCTGGATCCACGCATTATGCGATGATTGGTTTAACTAGCGTACTTAGTTGATCGTCCTTGACTGAATGAATGACAGCCGGCCTCTAGTTGGAAACACTGTCGCCTAGATGGCAGCACCTTAGTTTTTCACAGCTGATATTTGCACACAATTTTTTTATACATACCAATCAAGAAGCACTTGTTCTGTATTGTAAGGTTAAAACCAGTACGAAGTTTAATCATAAACAACTATACATCAATCCAGTTACTTAATAAGTTATTACTTATTCAATAGCAGTGCTCAGCGAGGGTAAAACAAGAAGGTTGGAAAGGTGTACCTATATCGGAAGTACAGGCAGTTACTTAACCAAGTGATTGCGGTAACTTTAAATGGCATATAAAGCACCAAATAAAATGGCAAATAAATGGCGATATTCGTCACATAATAAGTGTAACATTGGCGTATTTGTCGTGGAGCAATTTTAATTTATTCTTTCTGATCACAAAAGTTGGTTGTAGGCTTTCGGGGAATCCGGGAGGAATTGATTTTCAGCAGCTAATAAACCGGTTGTAATTGAAGTAATAATAATATCTTTGTTTACGCTATGATCACGAGTATTTTATAACCGTACCAGCAACTGTTTTTATAATTGTCCAGTATTTAAGTGATATTACTTAGTGTTTATTAGTGCTTTCATTCCGTGTTGTAATCTGCGATTTGTTACGTTGCGTTGCGTTATGTATACCTATATTTAATACGTATTAGTGGCTTATTTGTAGAGAAGACATTGTTGGAGGCAGGTAATTGTTTTTATCTACCTGTGTTCTGTGTCCAGGTCGGAAATTTGCAGTTCTATGAGTGTTTTTTTTGTTAAAAATGGGGCTTATACTCTTTAAGGTTAGTATCTTGCCAATAATTTAGTCTCAGGTGTAGTAAAAAGTCCTGAGCTGACCTTAGAAATTAATTTGAACCATTGTTAAAGCTATAAATATTCTACAGTTAGTGTATTGGTATCGTTTTGAATAGTTTCTATGGTTGCAAGTTGGGGTTGCTTCCAACAGGAAGAGTACTTGTTACTTTTGGATAGAAAATGTTAACAGTATGCACTTTAAGTTTAAGTTCAAAATCCTGTCATTCACTGCCTATTTTGAAAAAAAAGTTTTCAACTCTCTATTTCCCTTCCAAGGATTTGTAAGCCTTTCTATCTTTTATCGTCTCTTTGATGCCGTCAACGCCTATAAAAAACCTTGTTTCTCAATTTAAAAAAGACATGTTAGAACATTGCAAAAGTGACATCACTTAAGACAATTCTATTAAATTTTTTAGCGATTAGATTTTTAGACGTGAAAAGGAATTTCATTATATAACACAACTTGTTGGCGCGAAACCACATTTCACAGTATGTAAAAGGATATGAATGCATAATCGATTTAAGCTTCCTCAATAAAATTGATTGAGGAAGTTTAATAGTTCATTGCACTATTACAAATACTCATTTTTGAGATTAATAAAAATGCAAGATTATTTTTTATAAGTTCTAAAAAACCAAATAGGTACCTATATTTTATATTTTTAATATTCTGAGTAAATACAACCTTTAAACAATTTCTACACTACACCATTGCGATGCAAAAACTGTACAGTCGTTTTAAGCAAGCCTATTAATTAAAAAATGCAGAGCAATAGCAAAATGGCTGACATTTATTTGTATTATCGTCAATATAACTAAGTACATAGATATATGTATGTATTTTTTTAACCCAACCACCAAAATTAACGTTTCGTGTTAGGTTGCCAATTTCAGTTACAGATTGAATGTTATTAAATAAAGATATTCATTGAATTTGATACACTACGAAACATTTTTCGTGGCAAACAATTAGTCCTTCTTCTGGTAATAAAGATATTTATTATGTTGCGGGTAGAAAATGCGGTTCCAATCTACGGCTCGCGTGGTGTCGTTAAAAATTCAACCTCCTTCACATGAACACTGAAGCGTCCATGTTAATTTTGATAATAAACATTGAAGCTTAATTGCATGTTACATAAATTTTGACAGCGAACAATTGTATGAAAGTAAAAACAAATTGAAGAATTCTTCACTTCGTTACATAGAGTTGTTAATTTTATAATTCCACTGTTAGATTTTTCTAGAATGTCATTAAACTAATTAATAGACTTGTAAATTAGTTGACTTTTGTGTGTAGTTCCCTACGTAATCTAGTTTCTCACGGTAGTTTTGGTTGACAACTGAGATTATTTACCGCATGCATTCTCCAGAGGATCCTAAAGATCCTACAAAGGATTTGTGGGCATTCAAATAGGATAAATATTCCATGCACAACCAGAAGCTTAAGATGAGTTCACAGTTAGAGCTTTTTTAAATAGTTACGTAAAACTATGATGCAGGCCAACCAATTTTTCTATATTAATTAATAAATGATGGATAAAAAGATCGAAACTTCACAACGTCCTAAAATTAACATTGCATAACTTTTTTCGCATGCCGTTAATAACGAACATGAGCAATGTATATGACAAATATAATTAATACCTCCATGCAAACCATATAAGGAAATAAATATTGTGTATATACAATATAAATAAGTGTATATAATATAGATGTTATACCTTTCCCTGGTCTATATCACCGTAGCATACTCTACACTCACTGAGACGAAGGTTTTCATTGGCTTGGCGTGTTTCATTACGAAACCATCTGGGTGTGTGAATGTTTTCATGTTTTTGACATGTAGATTAGACCGTAGTTTGAAGATGTTCTTAGGTTTCTAGAACGGGCTATTGGTCATTATGCATCAAGGTTTAATTTAGGTGCTTTTCGTAGTACGTATAGATACGTGAAGAAGAAGAAAAAATCTTTAGATCAATGTATCCATAATATGTACCGTATTCACTCATTCGGGACCTTCGGAAACACTAATTAAAATAAGATTTATTTTCGTTTCATTTCATGAATATAATTTTTTATGTTTCATTTTATTTCTAAACCTGTATTATATCTATATGTCAAAAAAGTTAATAGCATTGTTTATGAATGAAATGGACTGCAGTTTATCTATTAAAACTAGTTTTAATAAGTTCAATGGTACTAAATTTTGCTTAATCGATAGTAAACGTTAGAAAGTATGCCATCGATGAACACGCTAATCCTATACTAAAATTAGTTGTTTTGTATCATTTTAAAGCTAAGGGCTCCACAGACGGATCTATATTATATTGTACCTACGTAGTATTATTTTCAAGTAAACCTACCAGAGGCAGCAGCTGTGCCATAGTGAATATCTGCGTTTATTACCTGAAATATGTCTTAATAATATTAATATTTATATCAATGAATAATATCATTCTGAGCAGAGACCCGGGTTCCAGCAGTGAAATGATTAAAGGGTCGAGAAAATATTAATATCTTGGGATACCCCCGCGCGCTTTCATATGATCCCAAGATTAACCGAGTTCGTTTTAATGTAACCAGACGGTTGTTAATTTAAACATATATGTATATATAAATATATTCTTATATAGATACTTTTTTACAATCAGGCTCATAACAAATACCTGTGCTTATCATACAAATATTAATTTTGTGTGGGAATCGAACCCGTTAACTCCGGCTCAGCGGTAAGGTTCACTGACCAGAATTATAGGTGTATTATAGAAACGTGTGCACTCACCCAAACATTATTTAAGAAAATATATACCCTTACTGTGTCATCTGCCTTACTATAATATACATATATCATATCTCCGTGTGTGACCACCGTTATGTGAAATACCTCCCAATATGTCTTATCTAATTCACTATATTAATGTGAGTGGCCATCCGCTGCCACTTAATATATTAGTGTGAATGTAAAGTGTATCTAACACATTTATGTAATGCAGTGGATTTGAAGGTACGGATCATATGAATATATAAAGATTATGTAAAGAACGCGTATGATATTTCTACTTAGAGTTCTTGGGTCTGATGGCTTCGACTATCCTCAGGAGGACTAGGTTTGTTTCAGATGGATACGTTGCAGCGTATTTCAAAATACCTATATACATGTATATGTATATGTACCTATTAGCAGTGTTGATCATTATGCATATGATTATATGCATTGAAAATATATTTTTAAAAGGTTCATATCTAGGTTAAAAGATTCATTTTCTGCAATTGAATTCTTGTGGATTTAAAGGCGGCCTGCAGAACTTACACTGCAATTTTAAAATTGACATCCATTATTTGACGTACCTTTATTTAGGATTATCTTAATTAAATGGAATCCCGGAGCCCTCCTATTAGTGGCGAGGGAGGCCACCAAGGGGGTTCTAGTCCGGTAAAAGTTCCGCATAACCCGGTATGTAAACCCCATGTAAACAAAAAAGGACTCTTGATCACCAGTCGTGCAACCATGTAACCAACGTGGCAGTGCAGAATATCATAATCTTTATTAAGTAATAGATATATACGTATTCAGGATAATATTACAAAAAAGTAGTTTGTTATGACGACGAGTTAGCACAAAAACCAGATATGTTTAAGATGCGATGATCTGACACATGAATATAAAAGACAAAATTTACTAGGCTGGTAATTCTGTCTATCAAACGAGCAGTCGTAAAACGAAACCACACAAAGCGGTGGCGTGGTAAATTGCACTTCTATGATGACTGCTACTGTGATGAAAATTGTAACAAGATTACGTAAGAACTACCGGTGCTGATAAAAACTCGTCAACTTGACGTCTCCAGTCACGAATGCACGTTTTGCTAAAGCTGTTTGCGCACTGAGTTGAATATGTTTTGGGACTGATTTGTGACCGTTGTATACGGTCTTTTATTTGCTTATAATTTCATTTTATGCAATTACTGTCAAAATAATCTTTATTTATCTTAAAACAACAATTTTTTAATCATTCAAATAGATAAAATTGCTGCCACCTTGACCTTAATTCTAATAAGGCTGCAGTTAAATGTGTAATGTCAAATTATTGAAAAAACTAGCTATTGTTGGTTCTTTTATATTTAAAATTGGAAGGTCGATATATTCATAGTTCACAGTTAAAATTTACGCGCTGCTATTCATCTATGTAAAACCAGCCTATCAACGAAATAACGGGCGTCTCTCTATGGACAGGCACCTTCAGCGACCTTGCGTAACAAACACATTGTCCACTTTTACGCGTCGCTATTTGGAGCCGTTAGCGTCTCCAGTGATAGTCAATGTTGAGAAAATAAACCTATTATTAAGTTTTTATGTTATTTTAATAGTAAAATAAAAAAGGTATAATAGTAGGTATGTAGATAGTAGATAGTATTGTCCATTCATTTTTAAATTTAAAGTCGCTTTGCAAAATAAATATGTAATGTTTTATAGCGATATTTTATTGTGTAATGAATAAATTGATATGAAAATGTACGCAGTAATAGACGATTCCATTGCTTACGGTCTTGGTTTACAATGATAGTTTTGAACTTTAACGGTATATTTAATATGCATCTACAGAAGAATTTAATAGCAGTATTGAAGTGATATTATAGCATTTATAATACCAAAAATAAATTATATGTTTCATAGAAACCTACTTCTCTATAGAAAGCTCTTAAGCATTATTAACTGACTATGATAACTTTAATAATGAAGCGTCTAGTTACTGTATAATTTAGTCAATTATGTATCAAATTGCGATATAATAGCGCGTGTATAAGCAGTGCCCGGAGAAGCGAAGCGTCAGAAGTACCTAAATTAGTCAGCATGTTTGACCCTTATGTAACAAATAAATGAACCGAATTATCTTGTTAGTTTTTGTTTCAATTATAAACGAAAAGGTTACTTAATAAAACTAAACAGATAAAATGGATTGAAAGTATTGATAGTGACTGTATTTTTTGTGCCTCGTTAGTCGAGTGGTTGCAAGCGTGACTTCTGGTTAAAATGTCCTGGGTTACATTCTCGGGTTTGATAAAGTATTATTAAGCTTTTATAACTTGAATCTTCTAATAGATAGTGACTCGACTTCTGAATTTGTGCCCAGTGCATAGAAATAGTCTCACTCCCCATTCCAGGGTTGTACGTACTTATAGCACATCTTGTGAACTCCCCCACGAGTGTATTAAACTCCTCTGATTAGCTCTTCAGGGAGAGTTACATAACGTACAAAAAAATATATTATGTTTCTTCTATTGTATTGAAAACGAATGAAGCTTTTAGTTTGTAACGTTCGTAACACTGACGCGGTCGCAAATCAAAATAAGTCTGTCCAGTTTAATAATGGTAACTGCGGTCAGGTCGGATATGGCTGGCTGATAATAATGGTTTTTTTATCTGCTGTAAGGCAGCGGTCGTTGACCCAGTCGGAGGGCTTTATGCTCAAAATATGTATATCCTTCATATTGTTTCAGCACTAATTCGATCAGCGTGATTGATTTTATGATCTAAGTCCCTTTTCTCTTTAAGACCACGAATACCGCGTTTGCATACAATTCAATATTTATGATAATACATACATAGGTACATATCTTCACGTCAAGTCCTTTATAGGGTAGGCGGAGAGCCAAATATCTTTGCATAATCATATTTATAATGATACATTGTTATTTTAGATGTACATATAGGTATGTATATAAATTACGCATAGAGTTATTAGTAATTAAAATATTGTTGGCTGTTAGTCGTAAAATCAATACAATATTGGGATACTGCGATTCAGCAAACAGGAGACCTGAGTCCTGGCAATATTCAGAGGAGCCCTGTGTCGAGCAGTGGTCAACCGTCATGATGCTGATGATGAGGAATGATATGTGTGTGTATATTCATATAGTAGATACGTAAACGTGACATGAATAGATTTGTCATTTCGACAAATGGCAAGCTTCTATAAACAAACGATATAATATAAATAGTAGGTACATAATTATTATGTTACAAATGTATCACAAGACTTGTTCGAATGTCTGCCAAAGAAGGTGAACACAGCAGTTTAGTTCTCGATTTTTTGCATTGCACAACTATGTCACACATGACTGGTATTCAGATGTCTGGGTAATATATCGTAAGTAGAATCCAAAATGAAAGCTCACATGACATCACACTTTTTAATGCTTGCCATTTAGGAATACATACTATGTGTGGGGTAAACAAATTTTTGGGTTATGTAGTGCAGATATTTCCTAAAATAGTTTTGTAACATAACATTATGTAATATCACGTATCCGCCCAAAGGGTAGGCAGAGCAGTGTAAAACTCAATTACGATTAAGTCCTAGGAATATGGGGTTGAGGCTATACACCGGACATTAATTTCGATTCTGAGCAGTAGATCAAAGTAGGATGTGGTAGGATCTATGTACCTATATTCCTGGTAGTGATCAGGTATTTCAAGTTAGAAAAACCTAATAATAACCGACCCGGGAACGAACTCATGACCTGTCTCTTAGCAGTCGCGTCGACAATCTCTCGATCAACGAGGCAGTCAAATAATTTATATTTTATTTCTTACTAGATACAATAGTTAAAAGACGAGGTAAAACTGTTTTCAAACCGCGATATTTCTAATTACAAATCCAATCTCACTCATTTGCGAGAGAAAAAGAAAGAAAACCATCACTCCCATTACTTAATTCTTATTACAAAACTTTTATTACTTATTTGTACCCGAAAACCCAATAACCGCGCTTTGGTGCTTAGTGTTTTTTGCTCTCATAACAATAGACCAAATCGTTAGTTACCGCGATTATCGAGAACGTTTGTTACGGCCGCGATATGATTCGGATTTTGCAAAAGCTGTGTATCAATAGTTCGATTGTATAACATTTTGTTAACTTCAATTTATATTGATAATTTTTCAATACTATTACCATTATTATTTTCTATCGCTACTTGAAGATTCGTTAACGGGCCATTGAAAATACGAATACTTCAGGAAAACGCGTTATAATTTAGACAATCCTAAAACTATGTATATCATTACTGACACTATACTGTTTTAAACGTCTTAAAATGTCTTATTTTGAGAGCGGAGATAAAAGTTATGTATAAAATAAACGTGTAAGTGTATGTAAATAACTTGTATACGTTTGTCGGTCATCGGGATTAGCGAAAGTGTTGTCGGATACGATAAACACGTGCTCGGCTCGCATGCAAACTGCAATACGATGCGCGACGCGTGGCGGAATACAACAAAGAACGATTTATTAAAAAGACTCCAGTAGGTATTGTTGCATAAGGCGGTTTATAGACATGATATTAAGTATTAATTAATGATATATTGTATTGGGTGCGAAGCGCTGAAAATCGAGCTCGGTGGCATGATATTGGAGAGGCTTATATCTAGCGGTGGACGATAACGGGCTGATGATGATAATGATGATGATTGGCTTAACCCTGGTGAAGTTTTATATCTGTATATTATAACATGTAGGTATATTTTATCAGGATAACCTAAAAAATTCCGCGTTAACTCGCATTTGAAGTCCCACTTCATGAGCTTCCGCTGATTACAACGACCGCACAAAAACCGGATAAAATATAGGTACCTACATGTTAAGTAAGAACATAATTTAAGCATGTAGGCATATTGATAATCATAAAATATTTAATAGCAAAATTATATTAATAGTTGTTCATTTTAATTCTAAGATATCTGTTACATTGAACGTAAAGTACAGACGGGCGTGATATGGATGTTTATTATTAAGTAAGTAAAGTATTATTAAGTACAGTAAAGACGGGCGTGATATGGATGTTTATTATTTCCTGACTTAGATTCTGCTCATCATTATTATATTGCGGTTGCATTTTAAAGTTCAATTTAAGAGGACAATAATTAATAAGAAAGTTGAAAAAATACTTCATTTTTTTTTATATTCTGGCCGTATCTTCTGATATACTTTTATAAGAGAATATTAAACAGAAATAAATTTAGTATTACAAATTAACTTCATTAAGGGACTTTTCTTTTTATTAATACTGTTATCAAGTATGAGTAATAGTAAGGATTCAATTAAATTATTATTAACTAAACAACGTCGCTTATGCTACAACTGTAAGGCTACTGTAAGTTTGTTCTGTCAAAACAGGTTCAACTGGTTTCAAAAGCGTGTGTTTACACCGTCTATTTCTAACTGTTAGTTTATTCTTCTGCATCTGTTGTACTTGTCAATGTTAATAAATGTTTTGAGAGTATCTATTTGATTCTAAATTTAAATGTAGTGGAGCTTTATTTTATACATATTAAAAGGCATTGCAAACAGGCAGGCGGCCCGACGTGATGGTAAGTGGTCACCGTCGCTTATAAACATTTAAAAAAGAAAGATACCTAATAATTTCAAAGGGAGAGTCGTAATATTGTTCTTCGTTGAAAGTGATATG
>DWDT01005465.1:0-10398 GCA_018245595.1 Microceris scylla
ATGTGTCACTATATTATATTTCTTATTATATACGCGTGAGTAAATAATAAGTAATATATAAGTTATGTTTACATATATTTTTATATACAAAGCGTTGTAAGCATTGATAATTATGTCCTGTTTAACCATGAGGTTTATGGAATCTTTTTACTCTTTCATCTTACACTTACGTGGCAGTGACTCAGCGAATATTTTACACGCCGCATCTGGTATAGTGACATAAGATAATCTCCTTCTATCAGACCGATAGCGCACAACGATAATGATGTTAAATTTAAATTATCAATGTTTTACTTGTTTACTCCACGAAGAATAAGGTATACCTATTGTTCACATTATTTGTACTCGTCGCGGCCTTGTACGGTACAATTCGCTTTTAACTTTTAACTCATAGTAAAATGGCACTTCAGATTCATTAAAAAAATGTTTATCCTATTTTAAAAGAAACACCTGTGAATCTAGCGCTCTTTTTTATTATTTTGTCAACCGTCATTAAACAATTTCGCAGGGCCTCATTAAGGTTATAGAACAAGTAATTTCCTTTTTTTACGGCAGCTGCCGCCCAAGGAAATTTACAACCGACCTCGAACAGGTTTGTGAGAATGGCACTACTGTCAGTAAGGATAGAAACATTTGGCACTCGGTGTTTTCTGCCTACTCCGGAAGGATATTTTGATATTCAGTCGATCAATTTTAAATTGATACGACAAATAAAATATCAAATCTTAAAATAGCTGCCAAAATGTCAGTTGGTAATTTACCGTAAGGAAACGAGAACATCAAAAATACTCATAGTAGCAACCGATACCTATATACCTATACCGATAACCTCATTAACAGTTGTTCGTATTCACACGATTCTAGTTGATCAGGATCAGATTATATACATGCAAGCAACTGTTATGACATTGTCGAAGCACCATCCAGGACTATTTGTGCACCCTTGAGATTTGGACATGTGTCACTGGTAACGAACAGTACGAGTCTAGCCACCTCTTCGGGCTCGTTGATCACCTTGCTGGGCAAAGACTTCTCCAGAACTTTGTACGTATCGTCCATACAGTCGTCAGGAACATTGAAGTTTGACAAGAAATTCGTCCTGGTTATACCGGGCCTGACTGCATTCATTTTTACATCGACGCTCGCCAACTCCGCCGCACCGGCTGAAGTGAAAAGCGCCAAAGCGTCTCTTATCATTGCATACGGCAGAAATCCCGGTCTCACCCGGCACGGGGTGCTGAAAATGTTCACAACATTGCCCTTCGTCTTCTGCAAATGTGGTATACACAGCTGGGTGAGGTGATACGGTACGCGGAGGTTCAGTGTGAGGAGTTCATCAAAAACCTCCATCGTCGTATCAAACAGCGACGTGATCGCTGCCTTTCCAGCACAGTTTATCAGTATGTCTATTTTTCCAAAGTTCGTGATCGTTTGTTTCACAATTTCCTCGCAGCTTCCTGGAGTGGTTAAATCTAACAGTAAGCACAATGGACGCTTGCCATGATAAGATTCACAAATATTCGCAACTTCGTTCAATCGGACTTCGTTCCTTCCAACAGCTGTGACGAGAGCTCCATGTGATGCATAGAGCTTAGTTGTAGCCGCTCCGATGCCTGAACTGGCCCCCGTTACGATAACGACCTTCCCTGTGTAATCCATTTCATCGATCAATTTTATTGTTGCTTCGTTTTCTCTTCTTATTTCTTTCTTTTAACACAGATGCGTTCTTGATTTCTTTGAACTTAATTATTTACAAATTCAGGTCCTCGTCTGAGCTTCTTGTCTTCTCTGTTGACTACTTCTTTCCGAAAAACACATTGATTCGATATATCCTTATAAACCTTTAACAAGATACGTGTGAATAAAATATGTCAATACGTGTGAAACTTGTTTACGTACGATTCAATACAGTGTGCTCCTACAGACACAGGCGTACTGAGTCACTCTCGTGACAGCACTGAGATGTGATAACAATCGCCGGTGTTATAATAGTAATATATAAACTACATAATTACACGTTAACCAGTCGTTCCCGGAACGTGCCAACCGGTTCGTTTGCAGTCAAAACAGTTAGCCAGTGCGATTCCATTGTTTATCTATGTACGTTCAGTCATCATCGATTACACTTGTGAATTAAAATATTTATCTTCACGATCGATTAAAAGAAGATTGTTCGTGTACATTATAGGTGTTTCTACGTTTTACGCTTACTATACGTAGAAATCATTATTATGACATAATTAGACGTTGTGTAGAATGTTAGTAATTCCCCAATAAATTCTGTGACTCGTGTATGAATTCTTTCTGAAACAGACTAAATAAAAACGCACCTTATGTTCGAGATTTTTCTTGTTACGTTCTCCATCTTTTCTAATCTTGGCTGGTCCCATTAGACAAGTTGCTGGTGAACGTAAAGTATGAGCACTTAATGTTCATAATTTAAAAGATAAATACATATTTACATGATGAAGAA
This sequence comes from Microceris scylla, assembly GCA_018245595.1. Taxonomy (NCBI): domain Eukaryota; kingdom Metazoa; phylum Arthropoda; class Insecta; order Lepidoptera; family Hesperiidae; genus Microceris; species Microceris scylla. Next base: position 2,474 of record DWDT01005465.1, read on the forward strand.
TTATTTTCTAAACCTAGGTGAAAAATCTCTGTAATTATATATTTTCATGGATATATGTATATCAACTATCTAGCCAGCCTATTATACGATCAGATTGCCACTTGAGTGTGTGTGTTGTCTAATAATATTTATTTGACTACTGCTCGTGGTGTCTTATCGTGACGGCCAATGGAAACGTGTCCATTCGACGTTGCCACCTCGCGCCAAAGGCCTTGAACTTGACTGGCCGTGCGATCTGTATTTCCTACATAATCACGGTGACTCGTGTTTCTCTCTATATTTACTCATTCGTACATAAAAAGATTCATACAATTGTAGTGTTTTTGAAAGAATAATGCTTCTTGTAATATTATCAAAATCATATTTGTTCATTAACATTTGTATTATAAACTTACGATATCTTTGAGTCATCATGATGTAGAATTTAAACTTTGTCATGTGTAAGAACATGAGAAGTATAATTCTTTATAATTATTACTTTGTACTTTTTCCTCAAGTTTCCAATAATACTTATTTATAGACATGTGTTATCGAGTCTTGCTGTGTCATTATTAGAGATAAAAAATAAAAAATTATCACCATGATCAACCATGTTATCGTTTCAATTTTGGGTACGAGTCACATCTCAGGCCATTATACGCCACGATGGCCAAGGGTGATCTGGCATATTTCATAATATGCCTTAGGGAACTTTAAGAAATATTCTACATCGTGCAGGTTTCTTCAGGTGTTTACCACAATTTCTCTGTGTTTTTGGTTGTTGTAGAAATATTATTATTATTAGTCTTAGTGCTTGTGGGAATATCATTGTTTTTAATACTTACTGATATTGATTCTTTATTAAGATTAAAATTTTTGACGGATACGAGTAAATACATAACTTCGGGATTTCCGTAGAATGAGAACCTGAATGAAAATTTGTCTTCGAAATAATAAAACATTTTCTCGTCACCCTCGCGGTGTTTCGATATAAATATTGCCCTTCATAATTTTAAATTTATCTCCAGCGTGCAGTGTCCAAAGCTGGTATAAATCAGCCGGCACCGTAGAGACACGGTGTCGTTTTTATTCTGGAATCCTTTTCTCAGATATTTCATCGAAATTTGTTGTTTCTGCATTTCAAGGTACCTAATATTATTGTGCATGATGTAGGTGGAGAGGGGATAAATTTTTGTTTCGATACATTGATATTGTGGAAACTTAAGAACGCGCTATTTTTTTATGAGTTAAGTGAATATGTATGATAATCAACTGATGAATGTAATTGTTGTAGACGGGCTACAGTGATCTGTTACCATCAGGATGTTAAGTTGTACATCAAACCGCACAACAAAAAGAATATCCTGTTTTTCTATTTCTAAATTGCTAAGTTATCTAACTGTTGAAATTCTGAATACTGCATAGCGTTCTCTAATCAAACAGGCCGACGACATCCTTCCTCTCCAAAGCTCAAACACTCGGAGCGGAGAGCGCAATTCACCGGAAGTGCACAGTCTTCGAACGACAATTATCTTCCAAACACTAATACCACTTCAGCCCAGACTTCAACGTTTCCATTTGACATCATTTGTTGAGTTAATAGTTTCCCAGCGACGCTGTTATTAGATGTATGCGTTATTTTTTATAGTCATATATCAAATGTATACATAATTTTTTATAATCTTTCAAATCTGGCGATTCTCACTTAGCCAGCGTGGCAGACTATGACCTTAAACCTTGTCGTTCTGAGAGGAGACCCGTGTCCCACTGAGAAACGGTAAAAGGGTTGATGGTGATGATAATAGCGATTTTTATGCACAAATTATGATTTCCGCATAAAGGGATCGATTGCCAACTAATTTGTTCACGTTCAGGAATGTGAACTGCAACAGCTTATTGGGTTTACGCTGATCGCCTTATCCGATGACACGCTGTGCAGAGGCAATCTGTGGTCAATTGTAATGACTGATTCCTGTCATTTACTTGGTATGTCGTGCAGTGAAATTCTGATTGGATATACGGTAATTAATGAATATGTATGGTTTAACAAAAGGATGGATGGATTAAAAAAAGGATAACGGATTTCATGAAAACTTATGATGTGTATATACGATGGATCGGTTCTGTTCTTTTTATAGTATGGATTTTATACTGTTTTTTACTGTTTGTAAGTGTGTGTATCTGGTCTATGAGATTCATGATGGATTTCGGCACAAGAAGTTAATAATTAACATAAAATACGTTATTATCCGTAGCCAACGATTAGTATTTGTAATACTAATGATTCTTACCTACCCACATATAATGAGACGGGGTACTAAATCATCCCCGTCCTCTCGCCCAGATGTCGTCTAACAGCGTTCGACGTCTTTTCATTACAACTCAAACATTCCCGATGAGTTCGCCAGTTTGTCCGGAAATGCGCGGCCTGCGAGCGGCCCTTTGACGGACTTTAACTGGAAACTGCGGGACTTATTTGCTCTGTTTAACGATTCATGTGTGTCTGTGTTTGTGTGTAGATAGTACCTGTATAGATTTCTCAACATTTTATACCCGGAAAGGCTTAGTCGTATATGAAAGTCATACATTATCTACTCAGCATGTTTTCTATGTTTGCTATTCGACAGTCTTACATGGTCATTATCTTGTGCCTCTCTTTTCTGATTTTGACAGCAGAAGAACGACAGTAGAACTATGGTAGGGTTGATAATGCTGATGATTTTAAGAAAGATAATGGTGATGACGATGGTGGTTCTCACATGTGTAATTTTTCTCAGTGAGACGAGAAGGGATCCAAGTATCGATGTGGACTTGTATCTGTAGGAGAGTTCACTATAATTCCCCCACCGAAATATCCGGGACTCGGAATGACACGTGAGCTTGATTTATTGCTTTTCTCCATAGCACTGCAACGTATAGATATTTGGCAAACCGTCAACCGAAACTTATTTATTGTTCGGATTAATTTGATTTTTGACATAGTTTGAAACTGAAGAATATCTGTTATCGTTCAGTTTTGGTCAGGGGTTTCCTATCATTATGCGAAAATTCAGTACTGTGCTCTATGTTTGTCGGCCATGTTAGATATACAAATAGTAATATCTAGCAATAATTAAATCAAATTAACATTATCACTTATACATCAATTCTATGTTAATTAAATCCGCCGAATTAATTACATAAATTAGTTGCGTAGGGTTAGGCCTCATTTTAATCATGATAAATTGTTTGTAATTTAATTAATGAAGAGGACAAAACCAGAAATAATCCTATTCGCAAATTTACGAGCTTGTTTCTGTAACGTGGGAAAGTAATGGCTGTTCTTGTTGTCGTTGTCGCTGCTTGTAATAGAGTTTTGGCTGTCATCTTAATACGTTTTGCCTACATTCAGTCCGTACAATCGTTCTGCAGATGTTATCCCGGCTGCGTAGTCTGGAGTGGTAAATGTGGGGATTACATAATTATGTCGGCCAGGTAGTTGTAATTGGTCATATGCTACTTATAAATATAATTGTTTTTTTTAGCAGTTACATTAGAGTGGTGTTAAATTTAAACTCCAGCTATTAGGGGTCGGGGTAAATTAAATATCATCACTTTACGAAGACTTACCTGTACTTTTATATATAATTGAAGTTCATTGCAATATAACTATCTCCGTTTGAGTATCATCAAATACGATTTTGGTTTTGAGATGAAAAAGTAACAATCAGGAAGGCAAATAATTCCTTTGCCATTTATGCCGTATTCGATTGCCTATGTGAAGAGTGTTCTGTGTGTGATTGATAATTCCAAATGTGGATTAGTCACTCAATCGAAACTTTCCAGACACATTATTCACCGCTAATACTCGTGTGGCCGCGGATCATTGTTCCAAAAACGCTCCTAAAACAATAAAAGTAGGCATCGTTACATTGTTTTGCAGTTCTTTTTGTTCACACTGACTTTCGGCTCGACCATACAATCAGCTCCTCATATGTCTATTTTAGTTGGTATTATGTCACTTATGTTATATACATTTTATATGTAAGTAAAAAGTATATACTTTATATAAGTTATAATTTTACGTCACCGTTACCACTAAACTTGACCTGGGTCATCTGAATCGGAAGTGGATCTTCGAACTACTACGTTATTAGTTCGACCATTGGATTCAAACTAAATAAATTCTTACGTTTCACAAATTATTATACCTAATACATTAAATTATTCCATTCAGCGGTCATTGACCATGTTATGTATTTCTTATTTACTTTATGTCGTCTTTTTTTAGTTTTTTTATTATTTGAGCTCATAAGACACATAGCAATTAGACAATCCAGTTAATTGACACCTTAATAAATATAAACCAATTGGAAAAGGCAGCGTTTTTTTATCGCGGCGTAGAAACTATTTTTCAACTTATCTATAACTATATTCAAGCTCCTTGATATTACATTTCAGTCTATTCTAGAACCCTTTATCACTGCGTGTCTGGAAGGTACAACTCCGAGTATTGATGTCCCCGTTCCTTTTTATCTTGGAGGGTTAAATAAAATAAAAAGGGCCCCTTGTGAAATAAATACGCCACCGCCCGTAAAAAAGTTAAATCCGTTTCACATGCAAATAATCTAAATTACTTCAAAGTGAACAAAGACATTGACGTACACGTTTCCGAGAGACAATATATTAAATAAGAGTTGTACGTCATTAAACTCTCCAAACACACTCAAGTAGCACCAAAGAGAACGCAGGAAGTGACATAAAATACAAGCGAAGATCGAAAGTCGTCGACGCGAGAGATCATTAAGCGATAGATGAAATCGACTCCGCTGAGGATGTTCGCTTTAAACGGTGTCGACGCAAACTTGGAACGTTTCGTTCGAAACGAGGCATAATGTGCAAATTCTTTGTGCGTTTCCAACGACTTTTAAATCCTAAGTCGGTTCGGCGTAGTTGGTAAAGTTTTCGGTATTGTTATTTGAATGCGATTCTGAGGGATAATATTTTTGTTGCCTCGGCAGAATTTCGTACATAATTGGTGATTCTTTTTTATGTTATTTGAAGATGTAAAATGGAAATATAGTACATTCATATCAACGCTCAACAACGTTTGAAATGTTTTGCTACAAATATTGAACAAGTTGGAAATCTTTATGTTTTGTACGGAAACAGATGTTAAGGTGCATTGGTGTGTAACAACAGATATATGTTCGGACAAAGTTTGACACTGTTAATCCGCTGCTGCACTGGCAAATATTTTTAACTTAGCGATTTTAATTAAAGCTTCTTTCAAATGCTGAACAAATAATACAATCGAATACATTACTACGAATACGTACATAGCTTTAAGAGGACGTAATACAATGGAGGCTATTAGCAGAACACACGTGGATAGAAGAATATAAAAGAAGTACTTTTGGGACTCTAGTGTTTAATGAATGGTCTATTCTACTTACTATATGAAAGGAGCGTAGGTCGCTCTCCTACCAGATGGTCTGACGACGTGAAGAAGACAGCGGTTCTACTGGATTCGGAAGGCCCAGGACCGGACAGAGTGGCGCCGATTAGGGGAGGCCTATGTCCAGCAGTGAACATTACAGGCTGACGATGATATGAAACGAAATATAGGTTGAATAAAATCGTCGCTTCACAAGAAAACATTTGAACTTTCGTTAAGTCTAATCTTTTTAACTTAGTTTATATTGGAGATTCAGTTTCTTAATAAACACACCTAAACATTCCGCCCAACGCTCCATTGTATACTAGTTCCGCGTGGGGAGAATTATAATTACGATAATCACTGTTCAGGGTTGCCCCCGGGTCTTAATTGTCATCCCCGCCTGCTTTATGAGATCTCCATGCAGAGAGCAATTTTGGTAAAGTTTAAATTCAGGCTAAACAACGGCACGACAGATATATAGCACAAGAGTATATAAAAATAAAAAGAAATGCCGAATATCAAAATGCTTATTTTAACATTTTGATATTTTCCTACTGTTTTACGATATGGGATTTCTTATTTTTTAAAAGCAATAATATTGAGCAGTACACTAAAAATATAAAATTTTTACTATATAAAATCCCTTACAAACTTATTTATAATGAAACAGTAATTTCATAGAAATTGAGCAGTAATCCATTCTATCTGAAAGTGTTGTTTGAATAGGGCATTAAAAGATATTTTAAATTTTAAGCAATGCCATGTTGAATGCATTGGCGAAGTCGTTCACGCCGTTACTGTTTCACCAAAATAAGATGCGATAATCGCGTCCGAGTATCAGCTTACTTTTAAATGCATTCTGATTCTTCGCTTCTTCTGCTTGTATACACAAACGAGAAAAAATACATTAACGCTTTTAGCAATTAAAGGGTCCCTTAGCGTCTCCGTTGTAATCCCCACCCCTATTTGATTTATGAAATATCTACGCCAAAGGCGTTGTATAAGTGCCTTTCACAACTAATTAGATTTTGAGTTTATGATTTTGTGAATATTTATTAGGGAATGTGAAATTTTGGAAGTTTGTCCGAGATTTGCATTATAATCTGTACTTAGAGAGTCGGTATTAATTCTGATGGAACGGAGGAACTTTCCAGACGTAGTTGGGACCGCTTCGCTGTTTAACCTTCTGGGAGGCGGATTATCTGTTGACAATATCTTGTTCCTGTTTCGACTACACAAGCTACCTTCTATTGCGATTAAAATGTTCCTTATTTCTAAAGGAATCACGAACTTTTGGATACTTTTTGGTTCTAATCATTCTACAGACCGTTATGAATTCATCGGCTTCCCTACAAACGCACCCTACAACTCCTTAATACTCGTTACATTTTACTTCGGTGCGAACAGCATCAGTTTGGAATTCCTTCAACATTTTAATTGTGATCCCTCTCCCTTTTTGATTTATGCAATATCCGCGCCGAAGGCGATGTTTAAGTATGTTTTTAGACTAATTGGATTTTGAGATTATGGTTTTGTGAATATTTAATGGGAAATGCGAAATTCTGACTTCGTCCGAGATTTGCATCGAAATCGGCTTGTTGGGGGTCGTCATGATTTCTTGGCATACAGACAAGTTTCTTATTTTATATTGGTATAGACTTACTTTATTGGGCTGGAATTACTTACTGTCAATGCTTAATCGTAAAGAATGTTTAATGAGGCAGAAGTTTTACGGTTTTTATGGGATTTATCATGTTTGAAGTGCGTGAAACCATTAGTGATGGATATACATGTTTTACACATAGTATTAAATTTATACTGCGTAACAGATTGAAGTGAATACTGATGTCATATTAATGGATAGTTATTATAAGTGAACAGTGGGTACTTTGAGCATTGCATTAATCCTGTATCATTAAATGTTTGTATGTGTTTATACACATGATTATAAATGTACCATCTTAACTCACGTGCAGCGGTGAAAACGCCACGACCTCATGAAGAAGGACTTCGTACAAGTCAGAAACTAGTCGGGCCATCCCGAAAAACGTACGTGAGTTAAGCCGGTACATTTATAATCAATCCTGTATCAATAAATTGAAAATGTTTGCGGCATTCACAATAATTAATTTCGATTTAAGCTTACTGTTCCGATATACAACATTACAAAACTGCAAATAATAAATCAACTGTAAAAAGAGCAATGTTATTGTGGTAGAAGCATGCATTTTGGATTAGTTGTATTACAAAATACAAAGCTCGCCACACATCAGAAATAGCACTCGTGTTAGCTTGGCACAGTGAAGTACTAATGTAATCATGTGGCGAGATGAGGTCAAACCATTACAATAATTGAGGCAATTTGACACGCGCTCCGTCCATGTTTAGGGATATGTCGACACACAAACCACGGATGGGTTTTATAAAATTTATACAATATTTTTTTTTTTTTTAAAAAGCAGTGATAGCCTAGTGGTTAAGAATTCAGCCCCTCACTCCGGGGGTGCCGGGTTCAAACCCATGGCGC
>DWDT01005466.1:0-10398 GCA_018245595.1 Microceris scylla
GATTTGTACAATTATCTAAACAAATACATATGCACTTAGAAATTTAGTTACATATGTACGAATATGTAGTTTTTCAGAGATCATATGATATAAAAACTTATATAAGTATACCAAGTCTTTCACACCTACTGGAGTCTTCCCGGACAAAATGAATTCTACAACTTGTCCTTTAGAAAAACAAAAATCTCTCCAAAAACGTCCTTGATACTTTACTGTACATTGTCTGTTCTATATTACGATGACTTTGTATTATTATTTATTGTTCTAGGTGGTTGGATCACCACGTCCAACATCACGGTGGTTGTGGAGCCGAACAGCAGAGCGATCGTCGTGGTCTGTCAGGGCATCAACGCCCAGCTCATGGAGAACGTACTGGCAACACACACTATCAACGTGTTATGTAAGTACCTTTTTTTCTCTTAATATCGGTGGTATTCTTTTTAAGGTACACGGACGCTCTAGAAAAAATAACAGTCAAATCATCACCAGAAACTGAACTCCCTAAAAACGCCATTAATACCAATTTTACGATCTTCCTAGCTTTAGTTTACTGTTTTCCTAACGGCGCGGCATTCCAATAAAGCTCTTAAGTTAGGCTTACCATGTTCCTCTGATCACAAAAGTTGGCCTGTACGTATGTGCAACATACCTCCTCTTTTTGTTCTGTCCTAAAAAAAAAGTAAACCAACTGAAGACATGAAAAAACGGAAACAAATTGAATTTAATCAACTAATGTGTCCCACCGTGTTCGTATACAGCTCGCTGTGCTTTCAGTAGGACGGTGTTGAAAATCGATGTTTTTAGCTGAAATACTGGTGAAAGGTGGCTGAAAAATTGAACCGCTGCATCGAAATAATAAAATATATGGTCAATTAATTAGGTAAATGGAAAATATCTGTCTTAAGACGGGTACTTAAATCTATTAATGTCGCATGTAAATGAACATTTATGGATGAGGTTATTGTACAGTTTTCTTTGAATGCCATGTGTATTAAGCAATAGGTAAGAAATATTCTTTGAATCCGGTCTTATCATATTTAGTATCAAATGATGTGGAAAAATATTCAGTATTGTGTACTTGAAGCAAATTATAGCTGTTTAAAATGAATGACAACCTCATCTTATAAGTTCGTATCTAAATTTAAATTAGGTTTAGTTTCGTACCATGCGTTGAGGGCTACGTTCAAGTATCACATGCCTACTATTCTAGCATCTACTAAAACAATAGCTGAAGAAAGTCTTTTTGGCAATATATGTTATTGCCATTGGATATTATTAGAAACTATTTTATCCTTTCCGTAAAAGTATCAATTTCATCAGCCGTGATTTTCTCTGGATCTGTTCATCGATGCTCGCCATTCGTACGACCGGTTAAAACCTCGGTGACATTTTCCATTCATGGGACAGACCCAGTGTTTTTTTTGAAAATAGGTTTTTAACCTTTCCAACGCACGCGGCGGATGGATTTCGTCCAAAAATATGCGAAACCTCAAAAGGAGGGGCTCTCAAAGGGAATATTTTCGGAGAAACTAAAATTTGCGGCTTGCACCTGAAAATTTGAATAAAACATAGCGATGCATCCCGAATTCCTTTAGTGACGGATATGTTTTACAGCGTTTCTTTTTTGTGTGCCAGACACTTTCTATTTTAAAAGGACGTTAAAGGGTGAGTTGTATCAGCGCTCTTTCGCTTATGAATACTCACAGCTCTGGATGAGTTGCTTCTGCTTTGTTGATTCCTCTTGTTTTCCCTCTTTTTTGAGCCGCATATCAAAATCTCAGACAATTAAATCGGAAAATAATCAATAATATAACAGTTTTAAAAATCAGGTGATGAAGAGATCTGATCTCTTAAACTGAATTTTAACAATAATTTAGTAAAATATTTTGTCCAGTGGACCATTCCCATATCAATTTCTAAAATGTTCCAATGTTGTACTGGAATTCAAATTGTACTTCAGATTGGATATCAATATTCCTGAGTTAGGCTCATTGTGATTCAAGGTGTTCTAAGGCTGCCCGCTTTTAATATAATAAGAAGGATTTCTTTGATGAGAAATTAATGAAAAAGATATCGCCCAGAAACAGTATTAACAGTACCAGTAGGAATAAATGAAGATAGCATTTTCTGTACGCTTTGTAATAACTATCTCAGGTGACAGTAGAACTGAGTCCGTCGTCATCTCAAATTTTACTGTACTCGTACCTTAAAAGCTGCATATTTGCAAAAAACAGTTTAATGTAAGTAAATTAACCGTTATAACGATGTATGAAATAAAGCTTTTGATTTTCATTATGAAATTGTATGCAGAAAATGTTAGTTCTCTAAAACTGTTATTAGATATTGTTATAATCAGTTTCTCCAACCCGCATGCCCAGCGTGGAGATTACGGGCATAAACCCGCTTTTGGGGAGGCCTATGTCCAGTAGTGGACTGAAACAGGCTGATGATGATGATGATGATGATGATAATCACTTTAAGATATTTTATATCCATTGGTACCCAGTGACCAAATCCGTACACACAGCTAGTTATAATATCATCAAACACCACCCTTTCATTACGCTAATAAGATACATTCATTACGCCAAATGGTTAATTACTTAGAAAAAGAAAATTAAGGAACCCGTGAACCTAATTAAAGTATTACGAGGACTTGTCCATTTTGATCAAATTAGACGATAATTAAGTTAAACAAAGCCAATTATGATTCTCCACTCAATTGGTATTAGGCAATTCTTGAGGATTAAGAATTATAAAGTTGAGTTTCGAATAATTTGTACCGTGTTTTTGAGTGATTAGCGTTGTAATCTGAAAGAGTGTCTACATTACTTTAATTAAAGACATCTGGTGTTGTTACGATAGTATTAATAGTAGTGGCCTTTTAGTCGTATTGTACAAGTTCAATTGTTTTTGTAATATTCATTAGGACATATAACTCGCTAATTCTAGTTTTTATATACGAATTATTTGTGAAATCTTAAATTAAAATGTTCACATAATAGTGTTAGATTATTCAAAGAAAACCTCAGCAAAAAAAACTTCAAAGTATACACGATTGAAAAGATTTTCAAGAATAAAATATGTTCGTAGTCGTAGCTATGACATTTTGATTTCGTTTGGACAATAATATCCAATTGTAGAATTAAGTTGAAATAAAAATGACTGTGCTCGGTTGCCAAAAACAAGCTGAATCTAATTTATTTGACCGCGAAGAAATTGCGAAACAACTCGAACCGCTTTTACAATGTATGTATAACAGATCTATGTACTTAAATACTTAAGCACGTAGAAATATTCTTTTTTTTATATATACATATAAAATAACAGAACTTTCTACGTGCTTACGTAAATCATACTTGAAATTACTACGATGCGTTTTAATGGAGTATTTGGTTTTTTATGGAATAGGTATGATAAGAAAATATCCATATCGTAATGAACTTACATCCCTGTCACTTCCGTATCCCGTGCAAAAATAAAATAAAACTCTATCACACTCATTTCCGGTCATAAATACATTACTACACTTTTCTACTTCTATCTTTTCTCTTTCTCTCGGCTACAACTCATATATTTCTCTTTAAAAGCACCGCGGCGGCGTTTTCACGGCAGGTTGAAGATTGTGTACAGTTAATAAAAAAATTAAATCCTAAGAAAATAAAATAAAAATGCCTCAAAAGCACCGCATTGGAGCTACTAAAAAATCTTTAAAGAAAATTACATTAAAATGAGAAACAGGACGCTAACTCGGAAAATTGTAGCTCTATTTTGAGATAAACGTTAAAAGCTAGGCGGTCTAGAGTAGGGTTGTCAGCGTCAACTAATTTACTGGCTAGAAAATTGAAAATTTTCAACAAACTTCATTAAAAAATCTAAATTACGTGTCGGTCGCAGTCCTAACAATTGTGGTGATGGATTGCGACCTAAACATTTGCTGCCGGTATTATAATTTGGTTATGATCACAGTTGCTACTATCTAACCTTTTCCTCATGACTGCATAAAAGCGAGATTCAAAACATTAATTTTGATCAAGCTTTGCAAATACTATGCCGTATTTAAATCAAGAACACGAGATACGATGTCATACTTAAGTCCTTAGACAGAAAAAGAACATCAAAAATGTTCAGTTGACAACCCTAGTACCTATGCCTCGTTAGACCAGATAAGTGTTGTACTGTGTTCGAGTTAGCGGATCGAGTGAGGGTTCATTTTGACCCCCTAGGGGGTGGTTGATCCCCTTATGACCCCCTAATTGGTGGTAGACCTCTTTTGTTTTATTTTCCATCGTAATTTCACTTTGGCATTAGAAGCATAGTTATTTAAGTAAGTTGGCAAAGAAAAGACGTTAAGTTCTGTCCTTTGTAAGAACGATTTCGTTATTATTAGATAAAGTGTATTATATTCACAGTTGTATGTATACATATGTATTTGGAAGTCGAATTATACCATATCTTTTTGTTTAGAGTCTTGGCTGCAACACTGTTACTACCTAATATCAAATTTTTCTCAAAACATTGAAAACAGCCAAAAATAATCCGTCTGACCAATTTTATCACATCATCCGCAAAACCTCTGAAAAAGCAATACGAATATTTTTTAAGAAGGCAAGGCAGCGACCATTGCACCTGACTATGGAAGTGCGGAAAAGCTTGAAAAAAATTCTGTGATACTAAAACTACGCCGCTTAAATAACAGCCAAGTGATATGGGTTACTAGCTAAGTTAATATTTTAGGTTATAATAATTTGTTCTCAAACTGGACAGAACCTAGGCTCACCGCCTATTTCATGATGGGACCTAAACGTGACTCATGAAACATGGAAGTGTTCTACGCTCGTCTGCCTACCGTTTCAGGGATTGCAGGCGTGATATTGCGTTTACTTGAGTATAAATATATAATTTTTCACCCAAAAAAAAAATTATCCTGCTTTTTCAATAAATATTTGTCCCGAATGAGAACTGAACTCTTCACTTGGGTCACAGTCTATGGAGTATCGTTCGTAGCCTATCCTTTCTTATCTCACCCATTCGTCTATTCGAAACAAATAAAACGAACCGTTACTTCCCCTTCATGCAATTTCCTTTCGCCGAAAAATATTTTAAATTCATCAACACTTATTCTTTCCCGAAATCCGACCCAAATCGCCCGCTCTAAGCCTTTAAGTACGTACTTCCGCACCGCGTCTCTTTCGCACACATAGCGCTATCCCTGTCTAACTCGCGCTGGGGTGCTTTAAAATAGTGTTCAAACAGCTTCTTATATAAATAAACCTTAATCTGTTAAAATGTACTTAATCCCATTAAACACTACATTTATTTGCATGTTTATTTTATACAACTACCTACTGCGAGTAAGTGAAATGCGTGGTAAGTACACATACGAGAATATTATTACAATTATTTTTTGACTTCAAATTAATTTTACCATTTCATTGCTATTAAACAACTCGTTTAACCGCTACACACAAACTGGATAATATTTGTTAATGAGAACGAATATTATATTCCGTTTAAATTATCTCCATAACCTTAAAACTAAGCTCTTTTTCATCAGTAATGTTATACTTCCCAAGGAGTAGAGAGTGAGCTTCTTGCTATATACCGGGCAAAAATCCAGACTCCGTGCTATTACTGGCAATGTTAAGTTAGAAAAACCCAGCAATATGTTGCTCAACAGTATTATGTTTTTAATTTTAAGTATATTCTCTGTCACAAGAATATTGAACTCCCTTCCCATTGCAAGCTACATATATTTAATGTAAATTTTTATTAATATACATTTGTTAATAAAGCATTAAGAGTAACAACAAAAAGTAACCGTTAAATGATGAATTTCATAGAGATGCTTACTAATTTCAAAATAAGAACGGAAAAGCTAGAAAATTATGAATTAATGAATCTCCCTACCACAATTTCGATACTGGACGACTACTTAGCAGCAGAAACTGATAAAATGATATAAAATTCGCAGACAAAACATAAGTAACAATTCTACAAACTTTCGTTTACCACAGCCAAAAGTTAATTCGTATTCTGTACGTCCTCTCAAAAATGTTCGCGTCACCAGCGAGGCATGGATGTTTCTCTTCTTTTTAATAACTTTAAGCATTTTCATTTATAGTTATTTTTCGTTAGTTGGTAAATTTTGTGAAGCCGGACTTTTTAGTGACACGAAAAAAGTTCACGATAAACTTCGTAAAAACGCAGAACTCCACACGTGGAGCGTAAACAACTCGGCCGCCGCGGACTTCCGGTCGCGAATTATCATATTTCCGGTACCCGCTGTGACACGCGCACGTCGCGTCGCTGTGAAAATGGATTTAATTTAATTTCACTTTATTAAAACCGTTGGCGAAAATATTAATTCGCATGATTGCGGTTTCGGGTCCTGTCTTTTTTATCGTATGGTATTAGCATATAATGCCTATAATATTTTATTAAAGGATTCTGATATTAAATTACGAACATTTTTCAGTAGCTTTCACTTTTTTGTGATCATTAAACCTCATCGGAGGCCTAAAGGCGATTTAAATATATCCGACACGAAAATTGGCCATTAGCTCGTATCTACGCCAATCTGTGGTGAAGCAACCTCCTGGTTAGATTATGAAAGAGATCAGTCCAGCACTGAAACAAGATCAATGTAGATATCCATTTACTGTAAACATTTTATTTCGAGTGCGCTTTTGCTCGTTCGAAAGACACTTCTTATCATCGATGTTAGGATTGTGGAGATATTTACTTTATAAAATTTACTTATTTATTTATTTATCTTACCATCGGGAATACATACTTACAAGTAAGAAGGGAAGTTCTGAGATCACCATAAACAGACATAACTTTAGACAAACTTTTGCCACATTAAAGCTAAGTAAGAAAGGAAACAACTTTTAAACTAGACATATAACATGTCAATTTCTCCCTCTCTCTCTCTAGTTTTGAACCGTAAACGATAAAAAAGTAAGAACAATTTTAGCCCTAAACAGAGAACAAATTCTCATGATCATCTCACAATATTTGTCCTGGAAAGGAATGGTAAATACAACTTTTGGCTCAGTAGTAGCAGTCAGAAACCAATGGACCTGCAGGCTAAAAAAACCGACTACCTTGTTGGTCGAGTGGTTGCAAGCACAACTGCAGATTGAGGAGTGCGGTGGTCGATTAACGATTTCTCTAACGTAGAATTCTTAGCAGTAGCTCGAAGTCAATAGGTACACCATCTATTCCACGTTTAACTCGAACATCGCGGGAATGTATTGTACACATCTGCCTATCACTTTGGATAATATAGGTATGAAGATAAAAAAAAATATATTCAAAAGTGCGCATAAAAGTAGCAGTTATATATAATTAGTACCATTAAAAGCCTTTCAGCAAGATTCAGTATTTAAAGCATATGCACGGCAGAGGCCCGTTATCTGATACCCATTAATCATATGAAGGGAGCAAGGGAGGGGGAACAGACAGGAGGGTTTAAGCTACGTGAGGCAGCGGATTACAAATTACTGATGGATGAGATGTGTTACTGGATAAGATGAGATGCTGAAACGCTATTCTGGCCCTGCCGACCAAGCTACGTTACGGATTTAAGACAGAAATTAATATCGCTTATTATTATGTAAGAAAAA
The DNA here is from genome assembly GCA_018245595.1 of Microceris scylla. NCBI lineage: Eukaryota > Metazoa > Arthropoda > Insecta > Lepidoptera > Hesperiidae > Microceris > Microceris scylla. The sequence continues at coordinate 7,632 of DWDT01005466.1, forward strand.
CATTATGAAAATGTCTGTGCAACTTTTTTATATTGTCGTTTACATGTTATATCTACTAACCTACACTTTTTGGCTGTAAGTATGAACTATAGCTATAAACCTTGATGTTAGAAGAACCCTGTGTTCTTTAACAGAACTGCAAAAATACTCATAATGCTTCCTCTCTTGATTTCGCTAAGATTACGAATCCCCCATAGTAATGATAATTGCCATAATTGTTTACAATTCGACTGGTCTTACGTTTTAAATTTGACAAGTTTTCATTCTTGAAATTCATAATTTGTTACGTTATTTTTTAATCACTAAGTTACCATTACTTTTGAACTCATGTTTAATTACCCGGGAAATATAATTCTATTACCTATACTATATTACTACAGCTATAAAGCTAATTAATTTAGGTACTATATATTAAAAACGCGTCTTCTCATAACTTGGTGCGGTTGTCTGTCTGTCTGACCAAAAAGCATATTCAGGCCCGTGTGAATGGGGATCCCGTCGGTTTATTTATCAGTGTTCTTGTGTGTACATGTTATAATGTTTGCGTATACATACATATGTTGAAGCTATTGTCATTTTGTTACAAAAACGTTGAGGTAATATATAAGAGAATTCTATTCAAATTGAACGATTTCATCTTTAATAAAACACTTTTTTGCATCGAAAACATCAACATTACGTGGAACCGAATTAGTGCGTTTATTTACCGACGAAACTCTCGGCACTCCGTTTAATAAAGTGTTAATATTTGCAACGTTACGAATACTCGTATATACGGCGTAAACTGTTCGTTTATTTTTTTAAGCTCCAAAAATAAATAATGAAAAAGATTAAAGAGAAATGAACGAACATTAAAGAAAATGAATTTCTGCGTTTAATCAATTTCTGCTCCTAAGAAGAATTAATTACTTTATAATTCCAATAAAAAATAGTCTACAGATGAAGCTTTCTTTAATCTCACATAACCTATATTAAATTAATATATATATTTTTTATAATATGTGTAATATGTAACTATGACTATGGAATCAAAGGATTTCTACCCGTATTTCTTCTTTTCTTTCTATCTAAAAGATTAATTAGGCGTCTATTCATTAAAATGATCTTAGCTAATTACATGGAAACAATTTTAAAAACACAGTTCATTACACACCGACATTTATATAAAATTATATAGCCATATTATATTGTTTATCATCATATAATATAAAGTATGTTGATGTTTAATCTGGGATTAGATACATAGCCGGAGATAGAGTTATTAATTTATTAGCTTTCCTACATGTGAAACGTTTTGAATACAAATAGTTAGAAGTCGTTTTAAAGAAAATCAATACACAAAACGCTTTTCGAAATAGTGAAATCAAATGAAACAAGCACCATCCAGGGCCCATGACAATAGTTCGGCAATTAATTCTCGGGACGTCGCCCGCTCATTACATTAATGAACGAAACGTGCCCTACAAGGATACGCCTTTAAGGGTACGTCGGTACACGACACGTCTGTGATATAAAAAATTATTGCTTATTCGATTTTAAGATACCCTTTGGTAGAAGCAATAAACTTTAAATTGCGAACATCGGGAACAACAATTGAAGTTTCAAGGTTTGAATTTAGAGATATTATTTATTTACAATGTTTTTTGTAGACGTCTCATGCTGTATACCTCAGAGTACATAGGCACAGCTAGATGCTTATATCTCACAGGGATTTTGGGTAATAACCCTCTTTTGAGAGGCCTATCTACAGCAGTAGACTAAAAGAGACCGATGATGATGAGCCCCACATAGTCATACTGCTAGTTTTATGTATGTTTACGAGAAATTATATTGGCAACAACAACTTATTCGATAACGGGCATAAACCCCGTTTTAAGAAGGCGTATGTCCAGCAGTGGACTGAGATAGGCTGATGATGATGATGATGATGAATTTATTCGATGGATTTAAGGTTTTTATTATAATTTATTTTGCCTTTTTATTGTGCGGTAGGCTTGAGTTTGGGGGAATCCAGTCTTTTAAGGTTGAATATGCATCCCCACATGAACAACGTATATATAACATAGTAAAATATCATCTGAGCTCTTTATGTAGGTACGTAATTCCAGTTTAATTACCCAAATAGGTCAAACGATTATCGAATAAAAGTACGAAAATATTTATGTAAAATTATCTTAAATTTCATCTCTTGTAAACTTCATTGATTTATACTAATAAAAAGGTACTTACGGTACTTAAGGTATAGAGACTTACATTTGAATACATCTTTTATTAAGAAAAATATTACAAAAGCGACGCGAAAGTAAGTAGGTACCTACATAGTTTGCGTATTAATTAATTCCATTGTCATTCGTTCCCTTATAATACTTAATAGTCTCAACTAGTTAGGTCACATTATATTTTCCAATTTCACTTTTATACTTTCATATTTTTTGTACATTTTCTTTGACAATAAATATTATCCTAATTAAACGTTAAAATTTACGTAATTATTATAAGTATTCAAAGCGATAGTAGTAACTTGTAGGTGTATCAACAAGCTAAACGGCGTAGTTACAATAGTTCGCCAATTAATTCTGTTGTCGTACGCTCGCTCATTAAATTAATGAGCGGGACGCGATGGCCGAATAGGACGTAAGGGTCAATTCATACTTCTCTGTAATTTTTTTGTCCTTTTACAATTGTACGTACCACGGCGCGCACCTCTTTACAAAAAGTGCGTTTTAAGTTTAAATATCACTTGCTATCATCTTAGAAAAAATTTCTA
>DWDT01005467.1:0-10398 GCA_018245595.1 Microceris scylla
TAACGTAACTGGTGAAACGTGGGAGTGTTCCGCATTCCTCTGCCTACCTCTTCGGGGATTACAGGCGTGAAGTTACGAAACTCAAACTCAAAACTATTTTAGTCATACATAGTCATAGTCTCCTATTCACATTCATTAACATTGCCCTTAACGGAGCAATTAAGATGATTCTAAATACAGTAGGTAGGTACATGTTTGCATAGAGCACAAACTAACATCCCGAACATATTAATCGCGATATGAAGCTTTTAAAGGTCAATTACTTAGGGGCGCAATGCGAGGGCGGAGGGTGCCGCGGGAGGGCGCAAATATTTGCCGCCGATAATCGGTTTGGGAATAGGAAGCAGCCCCGACTGTGTGCGGCTGGAGATTAGACATGTCGTTTCAATTATACCATCTTGCGTGTCGCTACACTGGTCCACAGGAGGGCTCCTTAGACACTTAGAGTGCCTAACTAATTTACATATTTGGATATTTTATACTTTCCACGCTAGACCTATGTACTTACTTTGTTGTAATTTAAAGGGATATTTAATTTTCTTCCAACGCGCACATGCGGCCACATGTAGCCAGCGAAACGGACTATAATAACCTTGATCATTTCTATTACAAAAGGAGATCTCTGCCCATCAGTGGAACGGTAAATGGAAGACTAATAAAAGATAGGTCTACCAAACAATCTGTCTAGATTGTTAGTAGGAACGCGTACACAATACAATGAAATACAGACACTTTATTGTATACCATACTAAATACAAAGTACAGAATAACAAAATTCTGTAAAAACAAAAGGCGGTCTTATCTCTATAAGAGCGATCTCTTCCAGACAACCTTTACTGGAAGGAGCCTGTTTTAAAAAAGAAAAAAAAAGAAAGTGGGCGTGCAACGACGTTGGAACTGGTAGCCAGGAGTACAGTAGGTATGTGCCAGCCGTAGCAACCTGATTGAAACCTAATATGAAACTGACAATTGGCAGTTCAGAGTTGCGGTCTAAAAACACGCTGATAGCGCAGCGGTGTCCAGAAAATGAGACATAAAGGGTAGTGACTAAACCGCAGTCAAATTTTGTTTGAAATTAAAATAACAATCCTTAAGTATCTATTTGTTAAAACTTAATTGCTAAAACTTAAGTAGAGATTGTATATTTATGAATTCATGTTTCAACGCCTAAAGAATTTTTATTAGGTAGATATTGCAAGTAGGTACCTACCTACCAGCATTTAGTTACGAGTCGATATTAAAAGTTACATACAAAAGCCGAAACCCAAAGAAAAGGTGTGATAAGGGAGTCAAAGTAATAAACGAGATAATTAGTCGGCGGGCGGACACGACACGTGTCCGACACGTGCCGGCGCCGACTCGCGACACGAAACGATAGATATGCCTTAATTTAGTGTAAACAGAAATGTTTGTGTCTGCTGAAGTGTGATGATGGATTTTAGCAGACGCTAAACATGACGAGGTCACTTCAGAGAGGTAGGTAGATACATGATACAGCTACTACTTCTTCAATGCAAAGTTATGTAAACCTGGTTGGTTGAAATCCTGTGTGTCCTTCTACTGGGCCTCTCCTGCTGCCGCTGGGACTTGGAGCTTTCGTCTCCAGGCTGATTCAGCGCAGATTGGCACAGACAAGAATATGTTTATCACCCGTCCGTAGACTGGTTTACATCGCCAAAGACTTGGAGAAAATATCTCTTTCTTTATCAAATTTAGCGCGCTTTTTCTTCACTCCCTTTATGCAAGCGCGGCAGTTTGGAAGACTTCTGATAACCTCATTAGCTATCAGTCAGTATGTTATGTACTTGTAGTAGATATCTATATTACAAGACATTTTGACAAAATATTGTCTTTTTTTAAAAACTTTATGTTTCAAACATTTTATGAAAATATACGAGTAATCTAGACAGAATTATCTTTTCGCGAGTCGATTATTTGTGTTCAATTAATTCAATGTCTAATACCAGGGGGATATTTCATCGTACCTGCATTTATAAACACGCCTCGATGTGTTTCCGCATGAGATGGCGCCACGCGTCCAATACTTTTGTATTAAAATGTGGGAACGTTTTGATTGGCAATAACGCATAATGGCATCGGTGCGAGCATTAACGAGTTACGTACTCGTTTTGTTTGTATCAGTTAAATTTAAATGGTGGTATCTACATATATTGGTGTGGTAACGAGATGTAACGATAACCGATACTATCATTATCATCAACGCTTTTACTCCTCCACTGTTTCCCACGACTCTCCTCTCACAATGCTGTCATAATGGTGACATGCAGACAAACTAACATCACACGTCTTACAGAACGTTATGGAAGTGTGGGTTTCTTGCAAATTTTCCTTCACTGTTAGGGCAGGCAATAAAGGTGGATTCAGCCTCTCCATGGAATAGGTACATCCCTAGGGTCGAGAGGTGAAATCACTAGAATGTCATTAGTCTCTGGTCAAGACAACTGCCAATATATCGTAAAAGCCACAAGTTATATTTAAGTTTAAATAGCACATTACTTAAGAATTGCGCATTAAGATTTGAAGTTGAGGTTCGCGAAACAGGAACCTGAGTTCTAAGCGGCTAGACTATCAAGTAGTAGAATCTACTCGTAAAAATTAATAGAAAATATAAAGGGTTCCTAATACTTGTTATAATTATTGTTTTTATGCACGGTCAGGGTGTAAGTAGTTACGTTGCTTTAGAAGATATTTTCTTGTGGTGAATTATAGGTAAGCAGGTACCCAACTGTCGTTGCAATTAACATACCTAATTATTAACATCATAGCTGTTTGCTGTTTATAACAGATTATTAACATCCTCGCATATGTCAAGCGTCTACATGGGGCAAATATTTGAACAAATCTACCAATATTTGCTCAAATTAAGAGTGCAAACATTTTGGTCCAGAGGCGCGCGCTCGGCATGCGCTTGCTCCGGACACACCGCCACACTCGCTACTTGTTCATATTTCTGCTCTACATTGGGATTTTGTTCCAATCTCCTTAGGGCTATTTTGTTGCTCTGGTTTATAAGTACTCTGGCTTATAATAGCTCGACCTTCAGCTCTTCGCATCCAACCACTCCCAGCCAGTCTCCGTATATCGTATATAATAATGTTAATAATAATGCCTAATGTAATTTATAAATAATGTATACCAGATTACCCAACATTCAAGTAGAAAAATCGCACACAAGATGTGTTCAAAGCGCGGATTAAGATCGTATTGTGCAGAGGAGGTGCAGAACAGAAAGGCGATGGCACCACGCGGCGGGACGGGGCTGCGGCGCGGCGACAGTCCGGCCGCCTTGCACAATGCCCACTTCCGCTTCTTACGCCACTGTTCATTGTCCATCGGCGGTTTTTCTCACATTCGTGGTTTTGAAATACTTAAGGCGAATATTATCTTAAAGTAATCTAATATATTGATATACATGTACAAACGGGTATATTACGCTTCCACTATACCTATACCAATTGTTAATATATTATTATTATTGACGAATGTAAAAGTAGTAATGGTAGATTGTGACAAAATAGTAGCAAATAAGTGTTAGTAGGTATATGTATGGACATAACTAGGTATATAAGTAGTTCTACCAAAATATTTTTTTTTAATAACTGTTTTAATGATGTTCCAATCTGCTCGCTTATAAATATTCGAAGTTCTGACTCCAATGAAACTATTTATTTGAAATAAATTCATAAAGAATATTTATTTTTTACAGACAAAAACGTGTTTGTGAATTTAAAAAGGCCTTTTATATTATCTATATGATTATAGTATAGGTATACAGAAACCCAAGTAGGTACGGTTCTTTAACAATTTTGTCTATCTGTCTGTCTGCTCGTTTCTCCGAGATAGTTTCGGAGAAACTAATCAACTTAATTGATGGGACATTTATTGGCAGACAGAGTATTTTTGACAGAGTATTTCAGATCAGTTTCGAAAAGAGAAGTGGTTATTAATTAAATTGTGAACACAAGGTTGGTACAAGACGGTCCACCGAAGTGTTCACGGTAATGTAGATTCTTAAAATTTTTGCGATGTTTGCCGAGTAGTTCGACTATGATATGATTATTTTACGAAGTGAAAATGAAGTAAAGTAAGAAGGCATTATTAAAAAAGTTATACCTACCTAGTGTTTCATTTATATAGCCCGCGCAAAATATTTTTATGAAACTACTCAGTGGGTTAAGTACCTACGAAAGCCCCTTAAATTTCAAATTCTTTCTCAAATTGCCTCTAAGTTTCACAACTTGTACAAAATATAACAAACTATGTGGCGGCGAGCGGTAACGATTTGATTTGTGTCCACACCCACAAATATCGCCACGACGAGCCTCCACGGCGACTTGCGCCGCGCCGGCCTGCGCTACACTCTTGACTCGGCCAGCGCGTGCATTTGTTCGCTAACGAACAGAGTTACGTTAGCTTGCTGCTTACAAATCCTGTTCGTTTGCTATACTTTTCATTAAACGAGACAACAACAGAATATCCTTTAATACTCATATTAGTCGTCGGGTTCTTTGTCCACTGCGGTTGAAGCTAGATCGGCGTATGAAAGTTACCTCAAGGTGACCAAAGTGAAAAGAATTATTCAATATTAATTATTATTATATCCTATCCCTCTTAATATGAGAACCCTATCAATATCAGAGTAGACCCTAATTCCAACAGTGGAATGATAAATGGGTCGATTAAAAAGAAGACTTCTTTTCCGTCTTACTGCCTATATGTATGCTTAACATGACATGGTGAAAAATCAAAATGGATAAAATAAATAAATATATTGTAGATAGGTAGCATCAGCTCAACGATATTGTGCATCAGCAAGATGCGCCGCAGACGACAGATACAGGAGTCGTAATCCTGTGTAATCTGCTGCTAATCCGGCTCTGAATGTATGAATGAACTCTTTATTACTTTGCGCTTCCGATCTCCGCGCGTCGCTTCCGAGCTTTGTTCCGCGCGCTCTATTCACGCGCACCCCATCATTGCTACATACGTCATATCCGCATTTTTATTGCATGTTTTCTGCAGTATTTTAATGAATAAGAATAATTAAACACTCTAACAATGTACAATTCAGCCTCCCACTCTCAAGGCCCGGGTTTTAATCCTGTCGGGTGTCTAAACGGGCATTTTTGTTAAGACGAAAATGCGTATTTTTAAATTAAATCTCACTTGCTGTGACAGCGGAGGAAAACAACAGGAAGATAAGCTGTGAAGTTAGCCGACCCGTGATTGAGCAGCGTGGCAGACTATGGCATTACGCTTTCTCATTGTCAGAGGAGGTCCGTTACGACAGTGAAATAATAAAACCTTTAAAGTATCTTCAATGTGTGTATGAGCTAGTGATGTGTCAAGTAGGATCATTACTTCCATACCGCTTACCAGTTCTCGTAGTCAAAATCAATAATTTGTGGACCTGTGACTTGGGATCAACAGAATATCTGTATGTATCAATTAAACTTTAAATACACGTGTGGTACGTAGAATATACCTTTCAATTAAACTTTAGGTACTTTAAATACACATGTGGTACGAATTTTTGTAGGCACTTAAAATAACTCTTTATCAATCTCCATAATGTTTCATTTAGAACTCTGTATACTTGGGTACGTATAAACGGTTAGTAATTCAAAGTACTCATAACATGTTTGGACTATTGGTGTGGTGCTCAGGGACCCTGACTGCTGAGTCGGAGATTGTGAGTACGATTACCCACACAAGTGTTGAACTGCCTTGCCTTGATTGCCTCGCTCATCTAGTGATTGCAAGCGCAACAGCTGATCAAAAGTTTCTGTGTTCGCTCCCCGCGTTAGTTACCTACTATTGGGTAGTTTTAACTTGAAATTTCTAGTAATGGCTCGCAGTTATCCCGTTTACCCCCGGCTTACCCCGTTTTCCATAGTGATTCTCTTCTGCCCATTCGTAGATTACAGGCGTGATGTTAGGTACGTAGCTTATGAACTTATTGTTTACCATAGCACAGATGCTGCTCAGTTTAGGGTTAAAGGGACGTACATGGAACTGTTCCAAGAGATCTATTTACTACAGCATAAGTATAATATCAGGTGCTGGAGGCATCAGCCAACACGCGTGGTATTTCCACGTTGAAGAGTTACTGGGATTTAAATGTGTTAGCAAACCTCTACACTACGCCCGAACAAAACAAAACAAGGATTTGGCTGACGTCTATTCACGGTGAACCAATTGCGTTAGAATCGTTTCCGCCCACATCGTGATCCTATTACTTGCCCTATTCTGGCCGGGCTCAGCCGACCTCGGCGCATTGTGGCGGGATTAGTGACGTCACGCGGTTTTGGAGCGAAAACACCGCGTTTTGCACAATTGTAACGTTAATGTGATGTGAAGGCGAGGGCCTTGTTTTTCGCGGAATTATTTTTGTCTGGAAGAGCGAATGAGATAACATACATAAATGTCCCTACAGTGTTTCAACAATACTTGGAATTAAAATGTTCTGAACCAAAACTATGCTAAGGAGATTTCTTGTCCAGAATTTCTATATATGCTATTATTATACAGGACCTCCGAAGTGAGCGAGCTTGTATGTAGAATTATGAATGGAAAATAATCATGTCAGGCCTGTACCGCTAGAGATGTTTGGTACAGGTGCTCCTCGCCTGACCCGTTAAGGATCTGTTGTGATAATAATAATAATAATCAAAAACGTTGTACCTTCCAGAATAAGTACTTACATTAACGTCGCCTGCCGGTGGATCACCACGTGGTATTTCGCATGGCGCTGGAGCGACACCTCGTGAGCCGCTAGTAGCTGTAGAGTGTAACGGCCTTGTTGTCTCAGAAGCGAGCTTGATATAATATGTCGTAGGTTACGTCGTCTACTTGCGACCACGTGTACGCTGCATCATTAATTCTTTTGTCGCTCCACTGTTGGATACGGATCTCCTCTCAGAAGCGAATGATTGAAGCCGTAGCCTACCACGCGGGACAAGTGCGACTTGGCAGACGGCAGACGCATAAATTGTTTGTGTCACATTAATTATAAGTATTCAAATTAATAAACGACTCAATTCAGTAATCTTCTAATATTCCAATAAAATACATAACAATTTACTTACCACGGTCTAAATAGTGGACTTTGCGTGTGTCTGAGACAGGGGTGCTGAGTTCCATTCCCAGCAGGCGCGAAAGTTGTATGACGAGCCAGAGTATAATTTTGTCTGAATGTGAAATAATATATTATCTATATAAATCTGTTTTTAAAATAGAGGTACGTCTAGGATCGACGAGCGAGAGCTGCGATCGCACAGAAAAATAATTTCTTTACAATTACATGAGTAAATATGATATTTTTATTTATTTCTTTTCTGTTTCATTGTTCATTATATTCAATAGTAGGTAGGTACCTACTTCTATTTTAATAAATTAAGATTCTCTAATAGATTGCTTCGGTTTTATAATTTTACTACCAAATTCTCTTAGCCACCTTTGCTATCAGAACCACGGCAACATCGATGAAACGACCAACCAATGTACGAAGATTATATTGTGAACATCTATCAAGTCCGTTAAATCCGGTCCCGAGAACGCGATTGCAGATACACAGGTGTAAAAATGTTGATCGTTTAATAGTGTTCTGCATTCTCTGCCTACCTCTTCAGAGATTACAGACGTGAAGTTAGGTTTTTTTTCGTTTAATAGAATTAGATATCAGGTTAAAATTTACTTTTTTTAAACATAAACCTATACTTACTGCATCGGCCATTTTCCTATAGAGAAGTAAATTTGTATGAATTTAATTGAATGTTCGGTTCTACTAGTTACTGCGAGCATATTATGTCTGTTTGTATTGCTCTAATATAATTCTCCCGCCACATCGTTTACGTATCTAACAATTTATTAAATATAAACAATGTTGTAACTTAACTGAAGCACAGCAGCTTGTCTATTATTGAAGCTCGTCGAGAGCTCTACACTGTCAGTACTAATATATGTAATAACTCGTTACTTTGATGTTAAGCTCCTTCAATTTCGAAAGGCGCGTGACGTCATCTTTATTATTAAACTGCTATGGTTCAAAATTGTTCAAGCCGTATGCCGCAGTGGGCTGCCGCATTGAGCTCTGACCCCAGTTCATTAAATTAAGCCGAGCGTCGTAATAAACATTATGTTAACTGCACTCCGCCGAGCAAATCATATAAAACACGAGTGCCCCGGAAAAATCATAATAGCGCCAAAGAATATTATAACAAAGAGTGGACAACGGCGGCGCTTTTGTGCCTACGTGGTAGTTGAGTCCTAAAAAGTAAAGATATATCTACTTAAATATAGTTAGTAGTTTAAGTAGTCTTTGTATGTGACAAAGTAGGGAAGAAAATACTAATTAGGTTAATATTAACAATTCTGATCCATAGTGACAGCGTGCATTCGTGTGTCTAGGATTCACCTGCGGTAGAGTGCCAGTAATCGGTTACGGCACCGACTCACTGAGTAGTAACGTAATATTTCTATCTCTATCTGCGACTTCTCGCAATGTTGCGTTTTACGAGAGAAGTCACGAGGTGCAATAAATTAGATTCAAAGTTTTGCAGCGTATCCATTCTTGCCAGACTGATTTTTATCATATTACGAGTACATGATTTTATAATTTGTAATCTGAGTAAAAACGAAGTTTGGAACCAATGAAGCCTCTTCTGTAAAAAGTTAATCACTCTATGCGTCGAGGGGTCGTGAGGAGAGCGCAGATTTTGTTTTATTGTCCCTCCGCCTCGATCCCGGGGGCGAAAAAACCCGCGCAATATGTTTTTAAAGAGGGTCTGAGCCGTCGCCTCGCATCGCGCTCGCGGCTTGATTGATATTTTATTGTTATGTCGGTCGGCGGCAAGCAGGCCGCATGTCTTCGCGCCGCTCGCAACTGTGGAATGAAACAAAACGTTGTGGGCTCATTGTGCCGCCAATAGTGTTTAGATACAAATACGCTCAAGTCCTTTACTCAAGCGTTTGTTACTGTTTAATTTACTGAGGGTTTGCCTTACAATGGGGGCGGTTACATACATAGTTTATGTCATAATTGATGTGTATCGGTAGAGCGTTTAACTGGTTTAACGGCTGGTTTAACTGGGCCTGGAATGCACTGTGTTAAGTGTGTTATACCCGCATTATTGAGTGCCTCGTCGGTCGAGTGGTTGCAAGCGCGACTGCCGATCGGGATATCCTGGGTTCAACTCTCGGGTCGGGTACTATTGGATTTTTCTAATTTAGAATCTCTAGTGGAGACTCGGAGTCTGGTCTGTGCCCGGTGTATGGCAATAGGCTCACCACCTGTTCCATGGGACCTAAACGTGACTGGTGAAACGTGAGAGTGTACTACTACACTCCTCTGCCTACTCCTTCGAGGATTACAGGGGTGGTGTTAGGTTTTTGTTCTGTTCGGTATATTAATGTTTATATTAATTAAACAGTCCTTTACGAACAGTAGTCAAGTAGTTTTTACAGTTAAGGTATCCCATCTTTGTTCAATGGCGACACTTATTCATTAACTTAAACCAACCAGAACTCAAAGAAAACTCAATTAAAGCAAAAAAGAAACGTAATCCTCCTTAATATTAATATGGGAAAAATAAACAGAACTGTCAATGGAGTTCGGAAGTAGTTCCTAACTCGCGCGGCGTTTTCTCCGCCCAGCGCCGCCCGCCCTGCGCCGTGTGCGCCAGACAGCCAATCGTGTCGTGATGAGCCTCTTCTGCTCGCTAGGGCAATCACAATCGTACTTCGATAACTTAATTTTAAGTACACAGATATGTCTACCTACTCTGTAGATTGAACATGTATTAAATTTAGGGTCGCTAGTATCTAGTCGAGTGTCAGTTTACAGATTGTTATTCTCTACAGCTGTAACCTGCCACGGCCTGGTTTATGAATGTCAAGTCTTTTTATCTCCCCATGCTACCTGTAGCATAAATATCGACTATTCGTTAAAAACGGCTCTTGTCGGCGGAGGTCGGCCTACAAACCCGTACGGACAACAGCGTAAGCGGGCTTATTATGGACGCTATCCTGTTTGGGGAGTGCTGAGTCCAGCCGTACGCTGGGACAGACCGGTGGTGACCATACTTGTACATTTCAACATACATGTTTTCATAGTTATAAACAAATTTATACAATTTTATATCAGAAGTAGGTAACATCTACATATACTTTGTTAGTGCGATAGTAAAAAGTGTACTGTCTTCTATTATTGTCATTTTGAGCACACGATATACGCAATATTAAAATTAAATAATTATTGCCCTTGTATAGTTGTTTTACTTTAATCATAAAGCTATCTTTTAATTAAAACGAAAACCAAACAAATTGTGTTAAGTGGGGCGACGCAACCTCTAGTGAATACAGACTAGAATGTGGAGT
>DWDT01005468.1:0-10398 GCA_018245595.1 Microceris scylla
AACGGTAAAGATAGTTGGGCTTTAGTGTTGTCTGTCTACCTTATGTCTATCCGTATCTCGACCATATCGATACTTTGTATTTATAAATTTTCCAATATACATACAGTAACTAAAAATCTGTACTAGGCACATACTTTGGAAAAAGCCTAGCTGTTATGGAGAAATCTAATTTGTTATTTATGAATTAATTTACTATAATTTAATCTAATCCAATTCAATTGAATTGGCTTTTACTGTCGGCGATAGACGCCTAAGCATGTCTAGTTCACGACTCTGGCGTTCCTGGCGACTCATAATATTGCATCATCTGTTCAATTCTCGTTTATGGTCCTGCAATATATTTCATTGGTGTAAGTCTGAAACATATTGATCGAATTGACGTTAAGACTGCTTTAAAACATATTTGTTTGAGTCCTTCGAAAATTGAAGTCCATTAAGTTGGTTTCTGTAATATCTATTCTTATATTCATTTCAATGATCAAGTTATTGATATAAAGAGAGAAAGCATAGAGATAAAGAGAGAAAACAAAGGCATATACACGTAGATGTAATGCTTAAGTAAAGCTGTGTTTTAGCGTTTAAGCTTATTTAATATATTATAGTCACCAGCGTTACTGTTAATAAATATTATTTAACGTCTTTTTGATGGTAGTGTGAAGCGGGCACACTGTAATTCTATCTCCACTATTCGTTGTTAGAAATGGCGGCCAATAGAGCTATAAAGCGGATCCTAAGGATGACATATTACGAGCATTATTTTTATATATTCTCTGCTAGATGTAAAATATTATTTAAACCAATTCCGATAAACTTTATTGATGTCCTTTACACGTGACGTTTGATGGGAGATTTTTTCTGTTCGTATTTTCAAGGCATTTTGTGACTTAGTTCAACATTACTATAACATGCAATTAATTTGTATATACGAGTATATAATATCTGGACTCTGATTCAGCTACTGACCCTCCATCCAAATCATATTCCTGCTTTATTTGATAAATCATAATTGGTTTTTCTTACTCTAGCTTCCTCCCTCTCTCTTTTTGCACAGAGAACGAAGCGCATTATCACGAACTAGTGTATCCCGAGTAGCTCCAGTGTTTCCTGTTATTTTCCTGCACCGCGACGCATTCCCGCTTTGTTGGGATTATTTTTAATCTCGTGTAGCAGTTGTTTTGCGTTTATCGTGTTAATTGAATGACTTCCATAATATGCCAGCAGCGTGAAAGGAAAACGCAACCTGCATTCGCTTGAAAGTGTTGACTAAAAATTGAAAAGAGGAAAGAGATGATTTTTCTTGTACGTATATTAACTGTTGCATTTAGTTTAAAATTGAATGAGCGACATAAATAAAATATATAATAGCGTCCTTCTTCGTTGTTTTAATAGAGCAAAAAAAAAACCCTGGTAACATAGCAGTGTTACCAGTGATTTTTTCTTCATGGGTATTTAGGCCGCACTTAGTAAATTTTTTTATTTTTTTAATTTTAATTTTATTTTATTTCAAAATCTTGACTGTACTGTTCTGTTTTTCAAAATCTGATGATCTGGACTGTACTGTTCTTTGATTCGGTTCTGTTTTCGTCCTGATATTTATTTGTATATAATATCCACTAAAACATTTTGAAAGCTATGAAACATTTGGACCTCACGAAATTTCGATGATTCTACCGTTCTATCAATCCTAAATCACGCTCGAACTCCACCGCGGTATTTGCTCCCTCCATTGCACCCCCAAGTATGGAAGTAAGATCAAGTAAGTAAGATATTTGAAGGATTCTACACACTGTAATATTACATATTTACAAATCGATATCATCATCATTATAATAAACATCGTAATTCTCAACATTATAATCACTATCAACCTTCTTATGCCATGCAAAAGCCACAGTTGACTACACTCTCCAAGTGAGGATTGCGAAGGAGTTTATTAGGTATAAAATATATAAATGAATAAAATTAAATACATATTTTTAATTACAGCCTGTGAATCTAATTACTATCTTGCCTATCTTTTGATTGCCTCATTGGTCGCGTGGTTGCAAGCACGACTGCCGATCGAAAAGTCCTGAGTTCAAATCCCGGGTCGAGTACTATTGAAGTTTTCTTATTTAGAATTTCTAGTAGTGACACGGAGGCTGGATCTATGCCCGCTGTATGGCAATAGGTTCACCACCTATTCCATGGGAGTTGAATGTAACTAGTGATACGTGGGAGTGTACTACACTCCTCTACCTACCCTTTTGGGTATTATAGGCGTGAGGTTAGATTTAATAACTATCTTGGTTCTCATAGGCAGTAGTGCGTTCAAAATAGAATGTAGAGGATAATTTAAGTGAATGGAGAACATTTCAGCTTTGTCCCAGTAACACGCTTGTCTGCGGGCACATCGCATCAAAACAATTCGATTAGCCACTAGCGCGGCGGCCAAATTACTACCTACCCAATTTTGACACGATTTCATTCATTATTATTCCATTACATCCCTGTTAAATGCCATGGAAATTTACCATTTGCGAACGTCATATTTAGGTACTACGTGGTCAATCATTCATATATCTATGTACATGTTAAGGTAACATTAGATCATATCTGTATTTGTCCGAAGGTCTAGAGTTTTTTGTCTAGCGTTTGCAATAATCCTGTATTACCCCTATGGGGTAGGATTTTTTTATTTGGTATGGAGTAGCATATGTCAGTCTTTGTTGATTACAAGCAAGCCTATGTGTAGCATAATTGTCTAGTAAGTGCCTATTCACATCTTTTTATTGGTGGAGGAATGTAGTATTTCCAATTTTTTCGGTTATGGTATTCATGCCAGGGAATACGACGTGATTATTTTTTTAGGTGTTTATATGAAAAAGTAATATATGAAATTATTGTTGAAGTAAAACTTTTTAAGACCCACAATTTGAGGGTAGATCAGATTTATTTGTAACCGAAGTACATTTAGTTGTATAGCGGTTAGTGAATCTTATTGCTCAGCTCAGTTTTCTGGGTTTGATTCGCAGTCGCGATAAATGTTTTTGTGACGTGAACAAGTATTTGTTTTGTACCTAGGTGTGAATAAAAGACAAAATATCTAAGTATATATTTATATACTTATTTGTACATAGTTTGTCAGGCCTATAGTTACCACAGAATCTGCCTAATTTGGTATGAAATTCACGTGTGTGGTAGTATTTCCAAATATATGTATGTATATGTGCATAGTGATTCAGTTATTTTACCGTTATAGTATGTTTTTGCTAATAAAAACTAATATAAGTCGCCGTCCCGTCAGGAGATTTGACAAACTGAATAAAATAGTTGGACTTAGTTGGATTTTCAAGCCCCAAGGTCAAGGCCCTATTAGAGGACCATTTCCAACAGTCGACTTACAAAACCTGAAGGATAAACGGTAAGTAAAGTGAACGTATCATTAGTAAATAACATAAATGTTAATAATTTTATTACTTCAATCAATTTAAATAATATAAGGTTAGGTATAAAGTTAAATGTTTGAACATGATCTAATGTAAATAACAAGTTAGTCGCCTGAATCAATCCAGGACAAATTATCAACGCGATAACTGATATTAGAGAGTTTGATCGACTTTAATATCACACAGCGGATGTGAATACGTTATAAAAAGGCTGCGGCGCGATCTGGCGCCTTATCTCCGCCAAACAGCCTCCAGAATATAAATCTATAAAATTGATAGCAGCATATTATATGTTAAACGCTGGCTCGAGTTGAGCTTCGAAGGTTTCGAATCCAATCATTTTACATTAACATCACATGTTATATCATCACACCAAGTCTTTTACGGGTTGGGCATAGAACATTGAGTGCAATATTTGTACTTTTTCTCGTATTTTTGTAAACCTGACGACGTGTTTCTTCTACATTCATTATTCTCTTCATTAAATTGATGTACTATATTTTATCACAATAGTATGTCTGTACGTAATTCTATTATTTATTTATTTTCCATTTTCTTTATAAGTATATTTAATTTATCAGTAATTATAGAAAATTGATATAAGGAGGATGGATGTCAGGAGTCCTCAAAAATACCATGCGCGTATGGAGAGCGTTATGAATATAGCAGAAACATCTCACGTTTGTAAGCATAAATATTTGTCACTTAGTGCTCTCTGCCTGCCCAGTAAGAGACGTGACTATATAAGAATTAGAAATTATAATGCAGCTTAATATACAACTTTTTGAAGTTACGTATGCATCTGGTCTTGATAAAAGGGTGTATTTCTTGAAGTAGTTTGATATAGTTAGCAAGCGAGTAGATGGATCGTTCGCGTACCGAGGAAACTTTGCCCGAGATCATTTCTAATGGAATTACATCGTACGCGAGGGTACCGGATGCTCCACACCCACTTTCGGTACTTAGTTTTACATGATCGCAGCAGAATGCTAAATATCGTTGGACGCATTTATATACTTCAGATATTTTTGTTAATAGTTTTTTATTTAATGCGTCAGATGCGATTCCTTTCGCAGTGTGAGAGGTTTAAGGCTATACGCCAGGTTATTTATTAGGTAGGTAGAGATCATCCGTTGGGATATGTTTATATTCTGACAGAGCTGACGCGCTGTTTCTACAAATATATAAAAGTTAGACATTAGACGTACAATGTGTATAATATAGAACTTACGTAAATTATTATATTACGTACGTAGTGGCCCATTTCGATGTAGCTTGCACCTGTAATTAAGGTGATACAATTATTTTGATATATTCTTCACACTAATCTTAATAGTGTCCACTTTCATAGTGTTATTCAATAAATAAATAAATTTAACCCGCACACAAATCACACTTCTGCCAGGCCCACAATACGGCCACGCGGGGTAACTCGTTATCCCACGCTGAAAAACCCAATTGTACAAGATGTGTAGATGTTTAAAACTTTTAACTGATTATGACACGTTCGTCGAAGAGTTCTTCTTCATCTGTAATGGTTTAAGTTTGTAAATTCATAGATGGCGTTCTAAAAACTATTTACATAGGTCGAAATTTTTGAACAATGGCTCTTTTCGAAAAAAAAATCATATCTCCGCAATTTTGCAATATTAACGGCTAGGAATTCGGGATGGTCAGCAGAATATTTACCACTACCATAAAAAAATACAGCATCTGCCGATTATTCAAAAAGTATATTTATTTTACAAAATGACTAAATTTTTTTGGGTTTTATTAGCTTTTAAATAGAGGTAGCAATGAAGTTTGTGAGGATGACCTATCCCATTAAGCATCTGGCGTGATGATATAAGAATGGAAATAATAATGATAGAATGTTACACCGTATGTGCCCATGTAGGCGTTCAATCATGCTGCGGTTGGTAATGTTGGTAATTATCGCGATGTCCCGTCGCGGTGCGCTGCCCGCCTGGAATGTTCTCTGTAATATGCCTAATTTCCACAAACAAACAACAGCCCACAGGGAGCTGTCGTTACGCCGAGATTACGAGCTATGTAATCAAAAATTTCATGCTTTTCCATCATCTGCTGCTTTGTTGATAAATCGTACCAATTAAAGTCTATTATTAAATTCGTATGGCTGATTGTAAGCGCAAGTGCTGAGTAAAATGTACTGGGTTCGATTCCCGGGTCGATTATAGGACTACTGAATTTTCCTAATTTCAAATTCCCAGTAATAGCGCGAAGTATGGATTTGCATCCGGTGTATTGGCTCACCACCTATTTCATAGTGGGACGTAAAAATATGCAACTGATAAGTAAATGTAACGTAATTGTATGTAAACGTGGCTCTGTGCTACATTTCCCTACCTACCTTTTTGAATATTACGGGCGTGATCTTACTTTTAGTACTGATCAGAAAAGAATATTATTTAAAGCGTTTTAAGTGTTATGTATCTAGTTATTATTTAATTATAAAATACCATTATAAAAGACATGTGATATGATGATGTGAAATGTAATTATACCGTCACCATAGATTACTTACGGGGTAATCTTTGTACATTAAAATAAATTGAAAAGGTGGATTTAATAAAAATAAATAAGATAAACAAAATTAATCATGACACTTACATAATAATACATATTACTTACATTAACATTAACGCTTTCAATCTATTACACGATATTCAGAATCCAGGTACCATTTTCATTGACACAAATCATTACTCTGAAATCCGCGTATACAATGAAAACAGCATGTTGATTTCCACACATGTATAGCTTATTTCCACTGCACACCGCTCAACTAGCGCGCTGCACATTATTAAAGGCAGTGTATCAAAGGCCCTTAATGTAATTGCTGTAGAGTCGCACAGGCGTTCAGTATCGTCGGAATGACTCCCGGATGTGACGATGTTTAGAAGCGTCTCCTGTGACGTCACGTCCGGATCGCTCGCCGCAGATCCCCCGAGTCTGGCTTTCAAGTTGTGCACAATAAGACGACTATTTCTAAGCCGTCAAACGCAATCGTTCCTGTATTTGGGTACCTGGTGTATACCTAAATGCTGTGTGACAGGTAACCGTTGACTTGCTTGAAATTTTGTTCTAAAAAAAACCTAAATTCACACCTGTAATCCCCGAAGAGCTAGGCAGAGGAATGCAGAACAATTCCACCTTTCACCGGTTACGTTTACGTCCCACTATGGCGAGCCTATTGCCATGCATCGGGCACATATCCAGGCTCCGAACCACTGCTAGAAAATCTAAATTAGAAAATTTGTTTCCTACATTTCCTTTTTAAGGGTCGAAAATATATTATAAAAATAAGTTATACTGGCACATAAGAGCGGAAATTACAGATGATAAATTATTTTTTATAACTGTACAAATGCATACATAGATCATGTACAGAAATTTTAAAACGTTGAATCATATGCTGATAGGTAGAATTTAAAATGGCATAATATTTGGATGGTCGATGTTTCTTAATGGATGTAAATGGCGTCGGGGGTACAAACCACCGTTTGTCACGGCAGTAATGGTGCGGAAAATCGGCGTAGTCCCGCTTTGTTGCCGAGGAAGAATGGAGTCGATGAAACGTTGTTAAATAACGCAACTCCGAAGCTTATCATCTACCAAGAGATGTATATTTATGTCTCGGTATTTACTTTGTTCTAATATTATCGGTTATGTAAAATTTCAAGTATGTATATATTATGTGACAGCTGAAACTTTTAAAAATGTATATGTCAATAACTAATAGAATAGCAATAACTCAGCTGTTACAAATTATGGGTAAAAATAACAAATAATTGTATGAGATTTTTATATTAAACATTCGTAAGAGCATTATTTAATAGCAACTATTCAGTACGGAAGACTTGTGACTTTTTAAAAAAAATCTTAAACAACTTTTTAGTTAATATCGTGCATTAAAAAAAAAATTTTTAAAAGAATGATAATAATTAGTGATAATGTTCATTAACAAAATTATTACCTATTTTGTCATAAACCAGAACGATCTAACTTGATTTTTTTCTGTATTTTTGTACATTAATGACTTAACATTGCAATGAATGCCAAATGCCATTAAAAGAAAACATCAATTTAGTTACAAGGACGGGTGAAGTGGATAATATGTGGGGTTTTATTGTAATAATTCTTAAATTGAACATATCTAATACGCGAGATTTATACATAATTAGCCAAAAATAAATCCATTTCGCTGCATTATTGATCTTTTTATCTGCCATCACGTGAACAACAGCACAATTTGCTTAATAATTAAAATTATCTATCTAAATAAATTATTTTTAATGAGATAACTGGTCAATTCATTATTGGAACAGTCACGAATAAATCGTTATTCTTGATAATAGACAAAAATTTAATTTTAATTGACATACTCATCGGACTCAATTTATGCTTCTATTTTTAGATACTTTAATAAAGCTAAAAACACGTTACTGATGTGTTACATTCATAACACAAAAGCGAAGGGAACGCTAAGATTATACGCCTGATTAAACATTTTCGCTCCAATGCAAATAGAGGGCAGGTTAGAAAAATTCGTGCGCATATTCAATTCATCTTTATTTGTATACCACACGATAGGTACATGGTGTACTCAGCGCATTTACAGTTTTTTACGGTTAAAAGAGTATATTTTTATCGTAATCAATTATTGTATCCCAACGCCAAGTCCCTTCTACGGTAAGCAGAGCACCGAGAGTCAATATAAGTATTTCTATTCTTACATATCTTACGCGTTTTTTCTGCGTTAGTCACTTGCTTCATACTCCGATTTTAATTACCCAAACAATAGTCTCGTAAAATTCTTTTATACCATAAAAATAGTTTTTTTAAACTGCCTTACATTTCGCAATAATTCATGTTAGAGGAAAACGAGAAATACATAAAAAGGTATCTTCCCGAGTACGTCTTCCACCCACAGGATAAAAGTAGATTTATTTTTCGTGGAGGTAATGATCGTGATCGTTAGGACAGGATTTTTTCAGCCTAATTACTAAATGCGATGTTATCGAACCCAGGAAAAACAAGATTCAGTTGGATTATATCCTATTTTTGGTCATTACCGTTTAACGAACGTGGATCTGTTACTCATCGGTCGCGCCTACTCATGCACGTGAAGATTATCGTTTCTGACTAATTTAAGGTAACGTTTTAAATGTAAATCTGTCTATAATTAGTCAGATAATCCTAAAGATTACATTGTGATCAAAATGGAGTACTACCTGTAATTAAAAGTGAGGATCACTCTGACTACACTTTACTAGTATTTTAAACTTTTCAAAACTTCTTTAAAATTTTCAAACCCATAACGCTGTAATGATATGTTTTTACCCCAAATTGATGAATGCAGTTCAATGTGTTTTATTTTCCATCGTGAGGTATAACACGTCAGTAAAAAGGTAATGTTCGGAACAAGTCGGAGATAAACAGGAAGGAAGCTGTGACGAAACTACCGCGGTGTGCGAAATTGCGCACTGGGAGATAAAGGGTTGTCATGTAACACAGGGTGTCCCGCGGGGGAAATATATAGCATGTCCCGAAAATATTGTTCAAAGGCTTGTAGGGAAGCGTTATTGGAATGATTCTCAGGGTTTCGTTAAAATATGTTTGCCTATAATGCAAATGTGTGTTTTTAAATTTTTGTCTTGGTACCTACTTGTGGTAAATGAAAGGACATTATAAAAATATAACTAGATAAGAGCTGCATATAAATTGACGAATTTTAAATTATGTACAATTTATTTCATCATCATTATCATCATCAGCCTGTCTCAATCCACTGCTGGATAAAGGCCTCCCCAAAAAGGGGGGCTTATGCCCGTAATCTCCACGCTAGGCATACAATTTATTTACTTTTCACTAAATAAGTAAACATTTAGCACGTAAATATCGAAGAAGTAAGTATAAAATAGATAAAGATCAAAATATAAAGATTACGCGATAACAGTTAGAACAAGCAAAAGTCATAATTACTTTCTGTTATGTATTTACATTAAAAAGTTGTTCATACTCTAACATCAGTATATAATTCTTCAAAATATACAGTAACTTTCAGCGCGAGCTTATTATATCCTCATATTTGACAAATCCATTTAGATTTTGTTCGCGGCACTCGGCGCTGAAGTTAATAACTCGGTTACAGAATCAAGTGTTTTTATGAGTTTGTTATATATTTCTACGCCACAAACATGACTGTGAATAAGCACTGGTGTTTTAAATATTTAATTACTTATAGACGAGTAATGTATTTCGTATTAAACTAATCGAATTTATTTATATGTACGTAGGATCTATTAGTTTAAAATAATTTTAAAAAGATATAGTAGTTATAAAAATTACGTCAATCTGTAGGGATCGAGATTCTTGTCTTGACGTTCTTGCTTATCTCATAAGAGAACTGGAACGATGACAATATTAATGTCCTAACTTCTAATTATTGGAAACCTTGCACACACATACACATTATCAGCCTGATATCGTCCGTTGCTGGAAACAGGCCTCTCCAAACCTTGCACATGTTTCACAAATTCCAAGTATGACTAAATTGTTGCGGTACTCAAAAATAATCACATACAAGTACATGAAACATAGTATTCCGTATAATACATCACTTGTAAATGGTCGTACATCCATATATTTATGCGGGGCCACAACATCGCCAACATTTCTGCTTTTCTGAGGAATCATTCCCATTAATTCTAACCGATCTCCCGTACAGAAGGATCCACGTTTGAATCTTGTCCGGGCAGGTATTTGGATGACAAATTTACTCATGTTAACTGAGTCTAGATGTTTTTATTACAATATATTTATATTTGGGATCCGAGGCGATGGCAGTCTTAAAGCGAGACTGAAACTACATAATCTTTACGAAGAATTAGGACTAATGTTAGTTATTCGTAAAATTCTAAGCACAATTAATAAAATTTTCGGATGC
>DWDT01005469.1:0-10397 GCA_018245595.1 Microceris scylla
ATACGCAAAGTGGCTGGCAGTGGTTGGATGCGAAGAGCTGAAGATCGAGCTCAGTGGCGTGCCATTGGAGAGGCCTACGTCCAGCAGTGGACGGGAATAGGCTGATCATGATGAATGATGATGATGATTTAAAAGGAAAAGTAATATAAATTATTTTGTATCGTTAAACAGACATTGCAATATACGATCTAGTTTATACATACATTAATGTATTGTTCAGCCATTCATCATCATCAGCTACTGGTATCCGATCGCTACCAGCTATTTTGCATATATCCATTTCAACCAGCTTGTAAGCGTACTACGCTACGTCTGCCAATACATGGTATCCACGCCAGAACACATCTGCTCCAACGGTTATCGGTTCTGCGATAGGTATGAACTACACACTGCCATTTCAGTTTGTATTCCTTTGGGCAATATCGATAACACTCGTGGTCTGTCTGATCGCCAAGTATCGAATCCTATCCTTCAGAGAGACGCCGAGCATATCTCTCGCCATAGCTCACTTAAACTTATGTACTAACTGCATTGTGAGTGTAGCATCAATAATATGTTTCATGTTTCTGGCACAGGTTAGGATTTGAAGGGTTAAAGAGGTATTTTCCAACGAGCGACTTATCTCTCTGTCGCTTGGCAGGTTTCACCTACCTTAGAATCACACCTTAGACATCCAGGACCCACCACGATATACCTATTGTCCCTTTACCTTTATAGCGATATATTTACATATCGACATTGTACTGATATGGCACTTTTTAATTTACCCCGTGAAGTTTTTGGAGCTATCCAAATCGAAATAAATAATGGTAGCAATTTTTGTACGAACAAATACAATTTCCGTTTGTCGTTGTGCTTAATACGATTAAACAAACGTTCCCAATAGAAGCTTTTCTTTTATAACAACACAGATAATCCCAAAGGACATTGTTCTTATTTGACGTGGCTTAGGTTTAGTGTTGAACAATAATCTGATTCAAACAAACTCGTATATAATAACATTAAGTAATTACAGAAATACGATGTCTCTTAGTTCAATGATATACTTGTATTAGCCATTAATAATTTAGGAAAAGGTTTTAAATATGTTGAACTATGTAGGTAATTTATTGTATATGGCTTGGAATATAGCTAGCGCTCTGTTAGCTACGAAATAATTCAGGGCAAACGTAAATTATTAAATCTCAATGAATAACACAGGTCGCCGTCTAGTATTGTTTGCCCGTGGGCTATTTCTTATACTCGTGTTTATTTAGCTTTATAAATAAATGTCTGGTTGTAAATATAATTCCGTGCTTTCTTTTATATTTACCTCGACAAATAGATAGACGGGCCGCCAGATGTTAAGTGGTCACGGTCGCCTATGGACAAAACCCGAGGAGATTCCAATGCGTTGCCGTTTCGTACTAATATTATAAATGCGAAAGTGTGTCTGTCTGTCATGTTACCTCTTCACACGTAAACCGCTGAAACTCCTTAGATAAAATTTGGTACAGATATACAAATGCAAAGGGTTGAAATAGGGGATTAAAGTTTGTATAGCAGTTTGTGATTAACTGAAACAAAACAATGAATATTTGTATTTGGGCATTTAAAAGAAGTAAATAAGTATTTGTTCAAAGTGCTGACTGAAGCAACTATTCCACGTGACGAAGTCGCGGGCAAAAGCTAGTATACTATAAAACACAAAGAGAGATTACCTATGTATAGTTTCTATCATTTTATGTAGTTGGTAAGAAATAATGTTGAAAGGCTTTCGGCGTTTCTTTTAATATTAAGGGTCAAATATGTTTTACAGCATTACATTTTATTAAAATTGTAAATAAATGTTTTTTTTCCTTTTTTTTCAATACGTTTAACTGAGTATGTAGCAGTTACGATTTTTCTATTATAACATGTAATGTTAGTTTTTCTGTTGCGTTCTGTCCGTTGCGCTGCATAGTTTTAAAACATCTTGCTCGAATCAAACGTATTGAGTTTCACGCAGTAAACGGATTTGTAATGAAAGCTCTCGCTCGGTTCATGGGAAATTGTACAGACTACTGTGAATACAGACCTTGTGAAATTTTGGCAGGCCGTTGTTATTTATTTTATTCGTTTTACCTTCACATTTTGTTCGTTGAATTGATCTGTGCCGCCAACGACGATATTTTGTTTATATAGGTACAGTTTGTCATACTCGCTTTTAACCGACCTACTTTCATTCTGCGTATACAGTTATGTATTAATAGGCGGCCCGCCGCATTTTTAGGGAGTGTATACACTTTCATGGAAATATATTTTTGTGTTCGGATATCTGTTAGTGCCTGGCATCGCTTGCACTACGCTTGCATATGTGTTCGGTTTCGCTCGTATACCCAGAAACATTGGCGGTCATTATGATGGGATTTGTGGCGTCAGCATAATGCCATACCCACAGTGAAAAGCAAGGTCGTTGCCCGCATCGATCGTTGACGACAAACGCCGCGCCTGTGCGAGACCGCACATGCGGCGCTACGGGCCCGATCTAACCTTGCTGTGTATAGTAAAAATTCTGAGAGTTCAGTTTCAAAGAGGGCGTCCGAGGGCGCAGTCGGCGCCTTTAGCCGTCGCGATCGTACCAGCAGTCCGCTGACGGCGACGTGCCGGCACTCGCTAGACGCCGAACTGTGATAACAAACACCAAAAATACACGCCAGATAGCAAACACTTAACATAACGTTCAGTAGTTCGCACGTGGTGCGTACGACCTAATATTCGTATAGTACGTTGTTTGTTTTGCATTTGGCCATGGGTGTGGTTCAATGGCACTTACGCGACCGTATCCGTCGAAGGGGTTTACCGGGTGGGGTACCCACGTGATCTATTAGTCTCCACCGTTCTCCATCCTACCTTATCCCATTAGAAATAACGTTGCATCTAGCTGGTGCATCTAGATTCTGCGCATTGCATTCAATGTACTTAGGAGCTATTTTACAACGACCGGCAACGTGGCCCGATGCATTTGAAAAGCGACTCTATCGTCATGCATTTACGATACGCGGCCAACATGCATGTACTTGCAACGTTTCATAATTCAGTCGTTGCGGCAAAAGTTATTTATCGCGCGGCGTAAGGTAATGGTGCATTCAGTACGGAAGTAGGAGCCGTATTAAAATGGCATTGAGTTCAATTTGCGAGGTATTCAGACAAAACGCATGTTGTTTTAAAAGTTTTCCGCAGTACTGGTATTTACTTTTCGAATTTTAAAGGTGTTCGTATTCAGACACCTGTAATTATTTAAAAATAATATACCGGGACTCCAATATTTATCAAGTCCGCAGCTTCTTAGTTTTCGCGATAGTTTTCTTGGAATTGCATGAGCTTGTATGATTTAGTGCGTAATATTAATAAACATTGCTTATCAATAACAACCCATTCTAAGAGGAGATTCGCGTCCAACTAGTACGAAATAAATGCTATTTGTATTCCATTTGTTACATAAGTATGTAAACAAACAAGTTATACATACGTTAGAAATGTTTATTAATATATGGGATCTTCTGAAATTTCAATGTCATTTTCTTTCGGATACAATCTCAACCGTAAATTCCTGACCTGAACTTAGGGACATCTCGTAGAAATATTTCTCATTCATGAAAAATATCCTCAAAGAATCGAGTATATCTTATAAATACTCCCCTCAATTGAAAAGACTCCATTGTTGCGAAGAGCGTATTGGCGTGTTTACTTTGCCACAAAATATCTTTCCTTTGAATCCATTCATCGTAGCTGTTATTTAATTTCAAATATTTACACCCTCACTCTATACATTGTACTTACACAATCAACAGTAATACCGCATGATTTTTCAATAAGATAAAATATGTTTTGGCTGTTTTGATATTATAAGACACAGGTGTAAATAATGATACATATTTTTGGTAATAAAACCGTCGCATTAAAATATTGTTTTAATTCATGATTTTCGTAATATTATTGTAGCTAGATTAGATATTTACTTACAACAGACGCTGTATATTGTTTCTTCACATTCGACAAATCCATTACCTATATCACAAGTTGTTGGATCAGTGACGGTTGCCTATTTAGAATGTCACGTTAAGAAAAACGTATAAACCAGCATTTTGGTGGACAAAATTGTATTAAAAGTCATGTCATTGATAATTCTTTTATATGTATAGATATTGTAAGCAAATATTTAGTAATTTATAGTATTTTTAATGTATCATGTGAATTGGTTTGATGTAGTGTGAAATGTATTTATTTTGTACTTGGCAAGTAATTAAAATGACAACCAACTTCAGTTTTTTATTTCCACTGCTTTTTATTTTGTATCAACATAGCTCCCCGTCATTTAAGGTTTTCATTTACCCCCTTAAGAACCAACGAGAAACATTTTTAAATGTTTCACGTTTAAATTAAACTATTACATTTAAAGTAATGAAGAAACTTGAAGTATTGTCTCCAAATAAAACTCTGCCTGATTAGTAAAATATAAGAAAGAAGTACTAGATATGGTAAAAGAAAATATAAAGCATGACTTACATTTGATGAGATGAGATAGATAAAGGAGTAACTGGTGAAACCGCCACTGGATATCAAATACGCCTACGTTGGTATTATGTCATAAAAGTACCCAAATAATGAAAAAAAAAAGGAAAGTCACCGAATTCATGGACCCATTGGATTATTTTAATTGCAATTTATAATAAGACTATATACTCAGGAAAGATGCTGAAATAATGTCATTGTATGCACGGAGGAAAGAAGTAGTCTATATACATATATGCTTGACGATAAAATGATACTTTACAACATTATTAGATTATATAATGCTATTTAACAACAATATTAAATTCAATTTTAGTAACTTATTGAAGTTGAAGAAGAAATTTGCCTCAACTAATGACTTGAGGTAAATTTGTAGGTCAACTCGAATTCATTTAACCTAACCAAAACTTCAAAACTGTAATTATAATCCCGTAACAAATTAACAAGCTACACAATAATTAGATCTCGAACCCTCGGCGCCATAAACGCCTTTCGTAAATTTATTACTAGTATTTGCACCCGCTGCAGACAGGTGCACTGGTCCCTGTATGCGTCCATACTACGCCTCCTGCACGCTGTAAGTCTGCATGTACACTACGCGCCCATATGCCCTTGAATCAGCGCGTCCATTGCATAGCACCGGCGATGCAGCTCAAAGTATTTCAAAATACTCCAAGTTACGGTAAACTTTATTAAAGAATAAATAATGTATTTTAAACATTGGATGTTCAAAAATGCTATTATTCTTGAAAAAAATCTATATGGTAGCATAGAAAATGTACGTAGTGTTTGAAAGTAGAGAGAAATACTTATAACATCAAATCAATGCTGATAAGTAGCACATTAAATTTTGTTTCTAACATATATAACGTAATACGTTGTGCGGTCTGATTAAGGGAATATCCTGTGTTTCGGACCCTATCTAGTTTTATCCTGCGATATAAGTTAAGGAGGTTCATCGCGATATTGTCCGTGGGAGGTCTCCGAGACGTCTTTAAAACTACTGACAAAGGTCTCTAATAATTTTCCATCATCATCATCGTGAGATATTCGATCATGATGCCTTACGTATTGGATAATCATAATGGCCTATACGTCTATTTCAGATGATATTTGAGGCAGTATCTATGAACACTTTCTTTGGTGACTAAAAAGTCCAATACGGGATCGGCATTGACGTCCGCACCTTAAGCACGTGTGTGTGGTGCCAGAAGGATTGGTGTTATCCTTACGCTTTGCTATGTTTTCGTCAAGTTTGACGAACCAGGCTCTATTCAGGCCAGGGGGGTATTGGATAATAGAACTGGTAATCTAGTGGTTTAGATTTCAGTCTCCTACTCAAGCAGTTTGAGTTAAAATTTTGGCCTGTACCTTCTTATTTTACAAAGTTATGATTTTTTTAAATGACGTAACTACAGAAAACATGAAGAAATCAAGATACTTTAGATTTCCACAAAAAGTTTTCTACATCAATTATGGCTTTTTTTATCGTGAGCGGCGATCCGTTTGGAAAATTTATTTTGAAGAACGACTTATGGAAAGATGTTGACGATGATGTTTATGAGGCTTTCTTGATTATACTCTACATTGTCCATGTGTATTTATACCCGTGATGACTAAATAGTCATCCTTAGAAATACTGTTATGATTCCCCTATTTATAATGTATTGTTCTGAGTAAGCCAAGTTAGGTTGCGACTGAAGATATCCATAGAGCTTGAAAACATAATATGTAGCCCCAGTTCGTGGTTAAGTTCCTAGAAAACTGACGGACACGGGACAAATTATTTTTATGAGCACGCAAGCTTACAAGGCTTATTTCACGCTTTATTTTATTAGTAGTTTCAACTAATGGTTTTGATTTATTTTCTTATAGTGAACTACTTCATTCGGAGTGCATTTAAGAGTAGATCCATATAAAAATATACATATTCAATCAATACAGCGTTATGCTGTTGCTAGTTTCTGTTGTTGGGGCTACCAAGTACCATTTAGTAACTGAAGTTTTGATGCTGTTCGATTTACTGACAAATTTAACGTAACGTAACATCACGCATGTAATCCACGAAGAGGTAGGCTGGGGAGTGTAGTACACTCCCACGTTTCACCGTTTACGTTTACGTTCCAATATAGAATAGGTGGTGAGTCTACGGCCATGCACCGGGCATAAACTCAAGCTCCGAAACACTATTAGCAATTTTAAGACAGATAAATCCGACAGTACCGGGGATTGAACTCAGGAGTTCTCGATGGGTAGCCGCATTTGCAAACAACTCAGCGTACAAGGCAGTTAGTGACAAGTTTAAATAAAAAAAAAACATAAATTATGTTAAGAATGGCCGGTTTTTAAACTATGTATCTATATGCTTAAAACTATGTATATGAAGTAACATTAACGGATACTGACCTATAAAAGTGACGTTTATGATCTCTCTTCTGACTATCAAATAAATGTAATAATCTTTCTCTCAAATTTATTTTATGGCTAACTTTTCCAAATATTTCTTTAAGTGTACGCACCTACTACGCTGCAATTGCGGTACCTCATTAAAAAGGATCTCGGATATGTCCGAAACTAGTGAGACCAAAAATATACGTAAATTAAGCTGGTATTTCTAAAATTACGGGCAAAGAACTTTTGTTTCTATTTGAAGTGTGTGATAGATATCTATCTATCACACAATTATCAAAACATAATTACTAATAATATAACCTCAGCGCTGGCAATTTATCTGCAGCAAAACTTGGGAGTTATATAATTGAATATAAATATAATTACTCATTTAATTACAGAATGTCAAAAATATCCTTAGAACTGTATTTTTTCTGTAGTAACCCTTATTTAAAAAACATTAAAAAAGTCTTTGTTTTATGTTCTAAAAAGAAAAACCGTAACATCACGCCTCTAATTCCCGAAGGGGTAGGCAGATGAGTGTTGTAGTACACTCTGAGATTTCACTAGTTACGTTTACGTACCACGAAATAGGTGGTAAGCCTATTGCCATACACCGGGCACAGACTAGATTCCAAGTCACTACTGGAAATTCTAAATTAGAAAAATCCAATAGTGCGCCTACTTCACCGGTTCAAGGTCGCTCAGCGAGCTACGGAGCGAGCTATGCTTGGAGTCTCTCTGAAGAATGGGACCAGAAATGATACTATTCGACAGAGAACTAAAGTCACCGGCATAGCTTAAAGGATTAGCTCGCTCAAGTGGCAGTGGTCCGGGCATATCTGCCGAAGAACCGATAATCGGTTGAGTACGCGAGCTCTGGAGTGGAGACCGCAACTCGGCAAACGTAGACTCGGCAAACGTAAAACGCCCTCCGGCCCGGTGGGATAACGATCCGCGAAAGGCTTCAGGCAGATGATGGATGCGGCAAGCCGAGGACAGGGCGTGATGGCGTTCATTGGGAAAGGCCTATGTCCAGTAGTGGATTGAAACAGGCTGGTGACGATGATGATGATGAAATCCTGACCCGGGATTTTAACCTAGGACTTCTCGATCGGCAGTCTCGCAGGCAACCACTCAACCGACGAGATAGTGCAAAAGAAGAAAATACTCTTTAAATTAAACCGTATGCATTGATTAATTATATTCAAATTTTAGCTGAAGGTCGAGCTCAGTGGCGTGCCATGGGAGAAGCCTATGTCCAGCAGTGGACGGGAACAGGCTGATAATTCTGATGATGATGATTACAATGCTGCCACTAGGAGAGTCCGATTTCATGACTTAATCATGGATCTAACTCAGATGAGCAGCATTCGGGGAACTATGAAGTTCTCATCTTGCAACATATCTCAGTGCCTGAAGTCGAAAATTTTCGAACAATTTGTGTCACCAATGATGACGCACGGTGCCAAGATGCGGTCCTTTACTGTACTGTACTGTGGTCTCATACTTAACCTCAAAGTCGCTCAACGAGCTATGAAGAGAGTTACTCGTATGGTCCAAATATTTCTACGTTACAGAATCCGAAACGCTAAAATCCGTAGACGTTTGATACTCTGAGACATAGCTTTCAAAATTCGTAAGTTTAAGTGGCAATGGGCAGACCACATCGCTCGAATGACCGACCATCGGTGGTAAGACAGGTCATCGAGTGGCGGCCACGTCTTGGTAAAAGAAGCGTAGGAAACCATTTTATTATACCCGAAGAAGACAGTGGGAAGCTGCTGAATTCGGAAGGACCAGTATTAGAAATAGTGAGGCCGATTGGAGGAGGCCAATGTCGTATGGAGTATTTATTGAAATAATCAGGAGGAAGTGCTGTATTTCGTGTAGAAGTAAGTGATATCTAAGTCAACGACTGAAATGATTTACGAGTTCAATCTTCAAGGAATATAGATAGCTCACTAAAAGAACTATCTTCACAAATAGGCTTTAACTTTGTCTAATTTTGCGCCATTTTGGTATATATACTGAAGTATCGTTTCTCGTATTGTCGTAAATACTGTTACATTATACATACATATGTATGTATATGTATACGTATACATATGTGTGTGTTTTCTGAAGAGGGTGCGACGCGGCGTCGTCTGATTAAGTATAACCATTCTACACTGCTGTATGGGATATTCCTAAATTAAATTTAACTTTCACGGTTGTAAGGAGTATTTCATTAAATTATCTATAACGAGTTAGTATTATTTTTCTCCTTTGGCTTTCATCAAATTTCTGTTTGTCTTGTTTAAAATATAAATGCAACTAAATATAGCACACGCAGCACGTCTTAACCTTATCTTACGGAAAGAATAATCGGATTCATTAATGTCTTGATAAGATAAGGTATGATAAGATAATGATATTAATCGAAGTTTTTTATTATAACTTGTATACAAAGTTCAATAGTTTTTCCTCAATGTTTTATTTTGTATAATTTCCTTAGTCAATGGACATACGAGTATGTCAGTGGATTGGAGTATGTGCATGAATACACATAAAATCTAGACACGTAGCTAACAATACGTCTCGATTAACGACTGTTATTCAAAAATGACACAGGAACTGAACATTGTGTGTCCTGGATAGCTCCAAACCGATAACAACACATCTAAAAGCCGATCGCATCCGATGTCGCTCAACTTAACGGATCGCTCGTAATTTGTAACCACATAAGCGCTATTAGCAATCCATTTTATTCTTTATATCCATTATGCATACTTTAAGGACAAGAGTTGTTTTCAAATCAAACATTTGCACGTGAAAAAGTTTTCATTCCAGGGATTATACGAACTTATGAAATATTGCACCTGGCGTATACCGCGTGATAAATTTGTTTGTGCAACTTGACAGTTACTATTAATCTCAAAACACCGCCGATGATTTTTAATTGTACCGACATTTACAATGCACTAAAAGTTTTTAATGAAAGTTTTTGTTAGCAGAAAAATAGGTTGTAAAGCATATAAATTTCGTAATTTTTTAATTATTTTTTTTAATTATTCTCTATTATTGTTATATTCTGTACTCAGCTTAAGCAAACAAACTTGTAGGCTATTATCAGATCTGACAAGAATAGTCGGAAATGATAACCTTTTATTTTACAAGAACATAGAATCTTTTATTTTTACATTTTATTAAACTATGCGTTTTTCTTTGAGTAATTTAATACGTAAGTCATTCAGTAATATAATTCGGAATAAGTCTACTCGAAAATGTGGCGACACTAGTCTTCGGCGTTTACGTATCGCGCTACTCTTCGTGTCTCATGGCTACACACTGTATAGGGAAAACAATATCCTAGAGTAAACAAACCGTGGGCACGTGTGAATATATTGTAGTATACGTTAAAATCAGCTGATAATATCACAACACAATATTACTATCACAACATTGAACTTAATATAGCTGTTTTGTAGTAG
>DWDT01005470.1:0-10397 GCA_018245595.1 Microceris scylla
GTGTTTGTTAAGAACCAATAGAATCCCTTCCTTTACCACGCCCCGCCCAGTACAGGGAAGGGGAAGCGATGCTATTGGTTCTTAACAAACACATTCCTCGCCACGCATCCTCGCTCATCCCTGGTGGAAACGCACCCTAATGCGACCCGAAACTGTAGAAATTTAATAATAATCAAGGACCAAAATGGGCAGTATCAAATCGAAAAAGCGAGAAAATATTATTTTAATGTGCCTTTATACATATATGATTTGATAATCTTACCACGTATTTTATAAATATTTACAACAAATATCTAAGTATCCTATCCCATAAGCGATACATTAATAATCAATCCCTTTCTATTATACCAATATAAATATCGTACCCACTCAAACCTGCGCATGCGCTCATCTTACTACTACTACTTTTGTTTAACAAAGTTCGTAATCATACTCTTAAAACTGTCGGAAATCTCGTGTAAAATTTTAAGAGATAACTAAACGTAAAGACTTCAGGACAATGAGTCAGAGTTGAACTTGTATAGTGTACTAAATACAAAAAGTGAATAGACTCGAATGTATAGAAACGGCCAAGGTCCGCGTTATGTAAGAGACTGGACGAGAGATGCCGGCGGGAAGTTGAATCACGGCATTCGAAACATCGAAAAATGCTTAGATTCATCAAGGGCGTATTAGTTATCTAAATGTAACCTATAAATACAGCACGATAAAACAAACATGACGTCTCAAGGAAGCTAATCGAAAAAACAGGAATGTATGTAGCAGACAAATATTGAATTCGTAATGAAATGTATACATAACACTTGATTTAAACTGTACAATAAAAAATCTTTAAATCAGAAACGTTAGGTCGGTAGTGAGCGAAGCATTTCATACTCGATGCTCTCCGGCTAGCTTGTAAGGGATGGCAGGGGCTAGCATGATGATGATAAAATAATAATAAATAAACCCCATCTTGAAGAAACTTGAACAGGTTCCCAATTATGTTCTGTGAGATGCGATAAGTCTCTTAACCCTCACTTTGCTAGTGTCACAGACCAACGTTTTACATTTCTGTTTAAGAACTCTCTTGGCGAGCAATCTAGAAAGCTAAATGTTGACAAGACGTTATAGTACGTACGCTTGACAGTAATCTAGGTACAAATCTGCTCCGACCCAATGCATCCTATAGGTCTCAAGTAATCGTGCAAGGGTAATAGATTTAATTAAGCTCTCTCTAAAGCGGTTCAATGTAACTGACCGTTATCTGCGACCAGTTCTCGAGATAGCTGCGACCAAATAGTGTCATCGATATATACGAGTATTATAATCTAACCTAGCACTTTATTAGCCGTCAGCAGTCGAAATAGTTTATGTAGATTAGTTGTGACATTTGTTTAATGCCATATTGTTTTTACGAGTTTGACGACGACAGACTGCTTCAATTTGTCTCCGTATAAATTAAATAATTTAATAATGATTTAAATAACGATAATGTAAATACCTACTAATGATTTAAATAAAACAGAATTCACGGTCTAGTACTCGTTGGTCGAGTAAGTGCGACTGCCGATGGAGAGGTCCCGGGTTCGATCTCCGGATCATTTAATGCTGGGTATTTCTAACTGGAAATTCCCGTTGTTCGTGCAGGCGTGATGTTACGTTTTAAATTTCGTTTGAGACTCGAAAAATGTTTCGGGGTATACTTTAACGATAGTATCTAAACGTTTCTTTGAGTAGAAGTGGTACTCGTACGATTACATAATAATATGCAGTATTGTAAAGTTAACCAGGTTGTTCAACAGAAACAACAATGTTTATTGACAAATATGAATATTATTCAAAGTAAGAAAAAAACTGCAATGTCTGGACTATTTACATTCAACAACACTAACACTGTTCAGAAACATCTTCACATTAGCGTGTCTTGTGTCCCAAGTTCCATAAAAATACACACAAACTAAAGAAGTAACCATATTACTCTTATAGTAAATTATTTTAAGAATCATTAAGCAAAAGGGAATCTTTTATACCTAAGGATTTCCCTACGGTGTGGCATAGTAACATAAATGACTGAATCGCTTGAATAAAAATAGAAAAATAGGAAATGCAAGCAAACGACTAGACGATTTGAGATCGGAATCGATATCTCAGGGTCGAGAGAGTAATGTTTCAAAAGTGTATCTAAGCTACGCATAGGCTGTATGGCAATAGGCTCACCACCCATTCCCTGAGACGTAAATGTCATGGTGAAAAATGGGTGTATACTACACTCCTCGCCTACCTCTTCGGGGATTAAAGCGTGATGTTACGTTTCTTTTTACAAAAAAAAAAATACAAATGTGTACATTAATCTTACTTTAGTTATTTATACCACACACTACTACTTTATACGGAAAACTATTGCCTTTGTATATTGAATAATAGCAACCCGTTACCTGAGCGCTGCTCCTAATCTAATGTTCTCTAAGGCGTGTGAAGTCTGCCAATCCGCATTTGGCCAGCGTTGCATTCTATGACCTTAACCCTCTCACTCTCAAAGGAAATCCGTCTCCAACAGTGGAAAAATAAAAAGAAATGGAAAAAAGCATGGATTCCTAAGCATAGATTCTTAACAATGAGAAACACGTGGCAGTAATCATAGAGTATGTGCTGAGGTTTAAATTGGCGCATTATATGTAGCTGTGTTATGAACAAAATTCGAAACGTAAGCTGGTACCGACAGGGCACAGGTAAAGAGTTTAGGTAAACTAATATTTTTCAATTTATGAGAAATTCCATCCACGTTGTTGTACTTCGTCTTATATACACGTCGTCGTATATACCACACATATACACCCAGTATCATCGTCGCCGAGGAGTGATAAATACGTTGCGGGCTTTGAAAAAGTATTGTTTCTGCGCCTCTTCTGAGAAACCTCATATCACAGTGCTGCAAAAAACTCTGAAGACAACTCAAAATATTCAATCCAATTATTGTTCCAGTGTCTCCTCCAATAATAACCAGATTTAACACCAAACTGCCAATTCAGTGCAGTTTGGCAGATTTCACACGCCATAAAAATCATATCGAACTCTAACGTGTGCCGTTCCCCTATATTTTCCTCACCCGTATAGTGATATTTCATCTTCATGGCATAATATTAAAAAATTCCTAATCGTCACGTAGTTCAACGCAACGCTTAACGAGTGCGATATGACTATGCAATATATATTTACATACATAGGTACATGCACATCATGTGGTGTGCGTTAGCGCCCACAGATCATATTTTAATGAGTACCTACGTCGATTGATTATTCAAGTGTTAATATTTTATATGAAACAGAAATAATATTGAAAAATTTAAGCGTATAATTTTGTTCATTGACTGTATTATTGTATGTATAATATAAGCAGTGATAGCCTAGTGGTTAAGAATTCAGTCCCTCACTCCGGGCGTGCCGGGTTCAAACCCACGGCGCGCACCTCTTTACAAAAAGTGCGTTTTAAGTTTAAATATCACTTGCTATCAACTTAGAAAAAATTTCTAAGGTGTGTGAAGTCTGCTAACTCGCACTAGGCCAGCGTGGCAGACTATGGCCTTAACCCTCTCATTATGAGAGGAGACCCGTATTCCAACAGTGGAATTGGAATTTTAATGGGTTAAAAAAAAAAGAACGTTCCAATCGCCCGTAAATGTTACATGAAAGAAGTACATATTTTTACAATTGGATTTCTTATGTTTATATTCATATCGTTTGTACAAAAAGTAAATGCTTTGTGAACTCGAGTGTTTTAATATTATGTTAAATGAATAAATTGAGGTCTCGTTGGTCGAGTGGTTTCGAGCGATACTCCTTACTGAGAGGTCCTGGGTTCGATATCCGTGTCGGGTACTATTGGGTTTTTTAACTAGAAATATAAACATAGAGGTAGTTGGGACTTTGGATGTGTTTGGATAGTAATAGTCTTTTTCCCTATTCAATGAAGGCACATATACCTGCGTAATTGGTAAGACGTGGAAGTGTAGGTACCTACTACACTGCTCTTTCTATCCCTTCGGGAATTACAGGTGTAATGTTATGCTACGTAACTAAAACATTTAATAGGAATAAATATTTGCATCTTATATAATATATTTATAAATAATATTATATTGTTTTTCAAGATAGATTTAAAGCAGTTATAAAAAATGACAAATTATAATGCTATCGTAATCGCTGTAATAATCTTTTCTTTGTATGTTATATACATACATATGTATGTATCATCATCATCATCAAGATCAGCCTATCTCAGTCCACTGCTCAACATAGACCTCCCCCAATGAGGGCCCATCGCGCCCTGTCCTCGGCTTGTCGCATCCAGCATCTGCTTGCACCCTTTCGCAGATCGTCATCGCATATATGTATGTACAGGTATGTATTTAAATAAAATAAATCCACTTTCCTATTATCAACATTTAGTAATTCAAGTAGCAAAATCATTATTTTGTTTATTATAATTGGGCTTACGTTATACGTACCTATCCTTTCTTGAACATTTTGAATATTAGTTTAATGTTTCGATACCAAGAATCTGCTAGTAGCGAAATTGTCTAAGAAATTCGAAGACGTTAAAGCGAGTTAATGAGACGTCAATGTTCAAATTCTGAAACTAAATTTCCGAATCAAAGAACACACGCTAAGAAGCTAATGGTATTAATAATGGATTATTTTAGAAATAATTTGGTTGATATTATTTTAGAAATTGCCACAGAATAAATCAAATTTACACGTTGTGTGAGATGAATACTTAATAGATAAAATATGTTAATTTAAGATAATTTTGTAGCTTTTATTTTAAAATCTTAAACATGTTTTTTGTGTCATTCAATATTAAGACACTAGGTACCTAAACAAAGATAACGACATTTATATAATACTTTTCTTTTCGCTTATTTTATCAGTTCTTGAATAAATGAATCGTCAAAAATATTTAAGACGTTCGTCGAAATATGAATTAATAAAAATTTTATTAGGTAATAATAACATTAATAAGTATAAAAGTACTGTTTATGTACTTTTACTTATTAATAGTGTAGTACATTTAGTATTTAACAGTATACTTTCAGATTTTAACAGCGTACTTTCAGTATTTTAAAGTGTGATTTTAATATTTAATAGTGTACTTTTGGAACAGCACACTTTCAAATTTTATTACTAATGTCTCTTTTTACTATTGTTTATTTAGATAGCAATTATGTTTTGCTATCGATTTAAATGTTAAATTAAATTCACTCATGTGAAATGGAATTGCATTTTCAGGTTTTCGCCAAACACACCCGCCGCGGCTACTCAAAACAAAACAAAACAAAAATT
The DNA here is from genome assembly GCA_018245595.1 of Microceris scylla. Taxonomy (NCBI): domain Eukaryota; kingdom Metazoa; phylum Arthropoda; class Insecta; order Lepidoptera; family Hesperiidae; genus Microceris; species Microceris scylla. Next base: position 5,323 of record DWDT01005470.1, read on the forward strand.
TTTTAAATCGAATAGTTTCCAATAGTCAGTTTCCAATCCGGCGCGCGGTTGTTCTAATAAAAAGTGACATTTTTTTCATATTGTTACCTCTGACGACACAGATGGTTTCCACTGAATTTTTTCTAAGCCCATCTATTGGTATTGAAATTTGGGACGCGAATGCTATGTGACATTTTATTTGAAGTCAAAACTGACAAAAGCTCAAAGGTATAAAACAGTCCCAGAGATCCAAAGTTTATATGTCTCATTTATTGCCCTGGCTTGTTCAGAGTATCTTAATTACCACGCTTTTAACGAAATATTCCAAACTCTTATTATAATTATAATTATTTAGCTGTAAAGATGACGACACAAAGGATCGGATCGGAGTCTGGCTCTTTGTAATAATTTCACGTTATGATTTTATTTCCCTTAACAGCGTAGTTAATTTCCACTGTCGATGTGGGTCGCTGGTGATTTTAGCTAATAGTGAAATTTGAGGTGATGTAAGTTCAAAATTATATCCGTTGTTAAAATTATTATCGATGGCAGACATCACCTCTGAATAGCAATATAATTAGGTTCACGAGATAGATTGTGTTTTGTTTATTGAAAATAAAAATTTAACTATGTATTTGTATAACTAAAACCTCTTCTAAGTTAACAAATTGAAAGTTAGAAATTCTTCAATTAAATTTATATACAATTTCCTTCACATTGCTCCCAATAGATTGTCAAGACAATGACTGCACAAAATGTGCAGCGGGTTTTTCATTGTTATAATCTAATATAAAATTATCTAATTTAATATGCCTTATAGAATAATGTGCGACTGAAAAGAAGAATGACGCAGTAACTGTAAAGTATTTAAATTATAAAGAGCAGAAATACTTGTATTAGGTATATATTAAATAAATATATGTATATATACATTATATTTGTACCTATATAGAAACTAGCACATGTCAAAGCATGACTTTAGTCATAGTTTCCGCTAAACAGCCATGTTTGATAATTAAATAATTTTGGCGTGTGTAAAATTGACATGTACCAATAATAGAATCACAAACAATAGAGTACACTTTGACAGCCACTGTCTTTTCATCAAACAAGTTCCACACAACAAAATCGTGACATCACAGACCGTGAATCTGAACAGGACACACGCGTATTATAATAAAAATACTCATAAATGTTACTTAAATAACGTGATTACTATGAGAAAATGTTGAGGGGTTCCTTAAATATGTTATATTTGTTAGTAGTGTTAATATTTGTGGTGTTCATCAACTGTGAGCAAAGTTCAACGAACCATTGTCCGAATGTGAAAAAGTCTTTGGACCTAATCCGGAAAAGAAGACATTTAACTTTTCCGGATGGTAGCAATATTGTGGTAAGTTTAATATGTCTATATAAATATTTATTTGTAAAAATAATTTCTTTCTCCACCTTTTTATCATTCCACAAGCTGGCTAAATATGGGTTAGCAGATTTCACACGATTTAGAGATAATTATTTTTTTAATTAATATTATTTGATACTACATACCGCTTTGATACAGCTTTAGGTACTGAATTATGGAATTGGATTTTGTTTCGTGCTTTTTTTTGTAAAGATGTCAGACTTTAAAAAAAAATATATTATATTTAATATTCTAGAGCTCTCATGGTTTAGTTTTTAACCGTTTTTTAATTTTTTTATGGTGTGATTGAAATATACCTTATAAGCTGTTCCAAGTGATCTCCAAGCTGGGTAATTACAATGTGTCATACTGTAGTATATCTATGATTGAGTGCTAATTTGTAGTTAATTAATTAGTGTTATTTTCCGATGGTCTGATAGCCTCGCCTGAATCCGTCTAGCCGCGGACTGGCTTTTGATATAAATAAGGTGTTAAAAATTCCCGAAAACTGTAATGACAATTAAATACTTATCAACTACAATAGGCTCGTGGTTGCCTCACATCTCACCTGATGATAAACGAAGTAGCTTAGAATGTAGCACGATTTCCTGAAAAGTGTCTATTCCCTGTTTCCTCTTGATAACTTATAAACATTTTTTTTGCAGTTGACAATATCCACTGTTAAAGCCTTCATGACACACGCACCTTCTGGTTGGAATATCGTTTTGGAAATCGACGTTCTGTACCCTCTGCCCAATCATAACTTCACAAGCGCACACTTGAGACGGAAGCTCCATCATCGTCAGAAGAGGGAGTTTTGGGATAAACTGAGAAACGGGATAGATTAGTGAGTTACCTATATTAACAATGGCTTTTCTTTGATACTAACAAATAATATTATGTCTTTTGCTCTTTAATCATATTATGAGTTGTAGGTTCATTAAAACAAAGTTTATGTAAGTACAAAAAGTAAAGAATAACATAAACTTCTGAAAGAAGAAAAAGGAGAATTATCACATTAAATATTATAATTTACTGAGTTTGTCCTATTTGAATTATTTGTCTGTTAATTTTGGGATTTTTCTTCCTCAACATTTCTATACAACATGTTAACGTTTTGGAAAAAAAACTATATGACTTTATTTATTTATTCTTTCTTCACCAATGTTTCTAATTATGTAAATTATGATGTAAAATTTTAAATAATTTTCAACAAATTTTAAGATATTGTAGTACGTTTTATATTTTTATTATAATTTTGTTTGCAACCCGTTGGCTACTCAACTGCTGTTGCACATGTCCATAGGCGACGGTGACCACTTATCAACAGGTGGTCTGTTCTTCAGGTTAAAGTAATAAAAATTATTACTCGTAATTGTAGTCACAGTGTTAACGGAAGAGCATGCATACTCCGAGGAGTGTGCGAGGCTCGCCAGCACTTGGCGCCACCTGGTAGATCCTTGGTACATGATTTGTTACGGGCTATATTTACGTAAGTATTATTTTGTTAATCTATTCCATAACTCTTACAGTATTTCGTATCTCCCAGAAACCTTCAGATTTTTGTAATTCAGAATTTCTAGTAGTGACTCCGAGTTTGAATCTGTGCCCGGTGTATGGCAATAGGCTCACCACCTATTCCGTGGGACTTAAATGTAACTAGCGAAACGTGGGAGTGTACTACACTCCTCTGCCTACTACTTCGGGGATAATAAGCGTGACGACCATTATCATTATTACTATTTTCTTTACAATTGAAGGTTTAAAATTTGCAGAAAAAATGAGGCCAAAACGTCAAGTGGAACAGGATGATCGAACTTCAGTTTCTGTAACATAATACCCATTTTTCTTGTAATATAATTTTATATCATAGTAATATTCTATTTAATGATATAATTCTTCATTTTTTTAGGGCTCCACTGGACGAAGCAGATTTTGTGGACGAGATACGGTCGTCATATGGCGAATTATTAGATTCCAATTATTGTGCTAGATCGATCGAATCGATCGGGTGTCCGTTCTCACCGTTGCAGTTCGTTTTGTCGCTCAATAGAATGAAATAATAAATGCTGATACATATACTTTTACAATTTTTTGTTTCAATTTATTTATACTTTACAAATTTGATCAATCGGGTAATTCTACAATGAACATACTCGTACAAACCGTTTGATGAGATTCTTTTTAATATAATATAATTATGTACTAATCTTAAAACGCACTTTTTGTAAAGAGGTGCGCGCCGTGGGTTTGAACCCAGCACCCCCGGAGTGAGGGGCTGAATTCTTAACCACTAGGCTATCACTGCTTAGAACGTTTAAACATACAGCCAACTGAACTCAAAGTAGGCAGCTTTTATGTTACGTTAACCAATTGGCTAATAAACTATATATATATTTATATTATATATACTATATATATATTTATATATATGCTTATTTATTTTACCCTAAACAAAGAACAAAAACTTGTTTTCATAACACAAATATCAGTCCTACGTGGTAATCGAACTCACTACCTTTTCGGCAATAAGACTTACTACCTATCGAACTAACTGGTCAGTCAAATAATGACAACGTAAAAAATAATAATAACGCAACGAAGCGTAAATCATACAAACATACATATCTTCAGGCCGAGTCCCGTGAGAGGTAGGCAGTATCCTAATCATCATGATACGTGCGACACATGTTAACGCAAAATGGTTGAGGTAAAGGAACTTTACTCAGTACTGTAAACTTTGAGAACCACTATATCTCCATCAAACAAACGATTTAACACTGTTCGAGAGTGACACGACGGAGCGTAGGTACTTGTACCGTGAGTGCGCGCTCTACGGCACCAATCATGGATAACTAAATCGAATATAATATTAATATTCCAAAATAAATTGGATTAATTAAATTAAAATAAAAAAAAAATATAACGCTATGACGAAAAATCTATTGAACATATTGTCTATGACAATTCTATTAATAGTTTTTTTTGGTGTCGTTACATGTGATACGAATTCGACGACCCAATGTCCGAATGTGAAGACTTCGATAGGCTTGATACGAAAAAGGAGACATTTGACGTTTCCCGATGGCAGTAATGTTGCAGTAAGTAAATTAATTTTGTTATTTATATGTAAAATGGCTGGCAGTGGTTGGATGCGAAGAGCTGAAGATCGAGCTCAGTGGCGTACTATTGGAGAGTCCTATGTCCAACAGTGGACGGGAATAGACTGATGATGATGATGATATGTAAAATGTAAAATTAATCTATTAGTCAATGATAACTTACTATTAGCCCGTGTCTTTATTGATCTCTGTCCAATGTAACTCCCCTATAACATTGTGTTTGTGTGATATAGAAATGTTAAAGGGATTTCTTATTTATCGAGTAATCATTTAAATACCTCACGATGGGAACCCTTCAGCGTCACCATGTACGTAGGTATGTGTGGAAGTATAAATATGACAGGCATTTACGATAGATGTATTTTTTATCAGACAGACGTCAGATTTGACTGCCTCGTTGGTCGTGTTGGTTGCATGTGCGACTGCCGATTGAGAGGTCCCGGGTTCGATTCCCGGGTCGAAGACTATAAAAATTTTCTAATCTAGATTTTCTAGTAGTGGTTCGGAGTCTGGATATATGCCCGATGCATGGCAATAGGCTCACCACCTATTCCATAGTGGGACGTAAACGT
>DWDT01005471.1:0-10397 GCA_018245595.1 Microceris scylla
TACAATTTCTTGGAAAAAAAATTCGTGATATTTGCCGAGACCCCCCTCTCCTCAAAATAAAATTAGATGAAATTCGACGTGCCCCCCCCCCCCCCCCTCCGCGCTTGAACGCCTCGCGTAATTATCGAATGACCCTAACCTGCTATGGAATTGCACATAAAGTGTAAAGTTGACTTATGTACTTGCCAATCAAATAATTTTATTAGCACTTAAACATGATAACCTCACCTTGATGTACACATTGCCCACAAGATGGTCTCCTAAATTGTCACAAACATTCATTTCTTCAATTTCCCCATACTTGTCCTCACATTCTACAAATACGTCCTCAAAGAAGTTGTCATAATGCTCTTGCATTTCTTCATCGGATACATTAGCTACAACCACTGTGAACAGGATATTATAAAATTTACACTAGTTAATATAAATTGAAACATGCAGGATCACACTTCCCGATGGAAAAACCTAAAGTCCATAAAACTGGTGTATGTGCATAAAGGGAAAGATGAACAAAAAGTAACAATTCAAATCAAAGTTTGTAGGGATAGTGTTTGGCCTTTGGAGCTTTTTGCCCAACCTGTAAGGGAACAGTTGTGTAATATAATAATACCAGTAAGCTATTAATACTCATGATTCAAATTCCAAATATAAGCAAAGTTGGCCATTTTAATATATTGGTATTGTACTGTATTAACAGATCAATGCTTAATGTTACTAAAATAAATATGCTTAATCAGTTTTCAAGGAACCTTAAGTTTAATATTTAAGTTGGATTCATGACAAAAAAAATTAAGGTTTACAGAATTATAAGATGTTCTGGTCTTGGGCATTCTAATATTATTTTCATTTTTTTGTTTATATAGCTACTAAATTGTATTTATAAGCTATATTTTATTTTCTACTCTTTAGTCATAAGCTACAAATTTTTTGTTACATACATACTTAATTTTAATTATCAGTTAATATTTCACTTTTACACACAGCTTAAGTTCATATAAAGCATGTAATGTAAAACTTGCACAAAGCAGAAACAGTATTCCACTATAATTTTATTGATGTATTTAGTGTTTAATTTTTTTTCAAATGATAATGAACAGTACATACAACATTTCTTGTTTCATAATGACAAAATAAACATATTTAAAACACACACATTCAATATTGTATGATTAGGTTTTTTTTTATCTCAATTTATAATTTAAAATAATCATTACATATTTGTACAACAATTACTTCCCAATCCTACAAATACTACTTTAGGGTTTTGGTCAGTTCTATTTGTTTACATCACCTAGATTGTTACATTGGGTGAAAAGTGGGAGTACTATACTAATCCACCTACCCTCAAAGAAATATGGCTACAATGTCATATTACTAGAAAGTATATAAGTTTAATAAAGTATTACTCACAGTGGCTGCCATCTGCAGATTTAGCCGAATTCTGAGGATTGACATACAGATTTTGTAATAGGACAGTTTGTGAAAATGTTGGTTTATTGTGGATACGGGAACACCTGTCACCATGTCGACATGCTCCGATCTTGAAATAGAATGAACAGTTCACTCTGGAAATAAGAAAATATTATTAAAAACATATAATATAATAAGACGAGTAATGAAAGGTTATACACAGAAGCTGGATGTGGCAACCTAAGCACAGGGCGGAACGGCGCTCATAAAGAATTGATTGTTTCCAGCAGTGGACTGAGATAGACTGGTGATGATGAAAAATAGATAACAAAAGAAACAGTATAAAATGCTCCATCAGCTGTCAGCCTACAAGCTGATATGCATATCATTTGTTAATTAATTAGCCTGTCAAGACAAAATACGAAATTTTAGATTTAAACTTCTTGAGATTCACAAAAACATGATTAGACAGTATTAGTCAAACTTCATCCATGAATAATTGTTAAGAAAAATCAGCAATAATTATTATCTGTAATAAATATAGATTGTTAAATAATAAATAGTATGATTTGACTGTCATATTAGGGTACAAGCGGTAACGAATTCTAACCTGCTATTACAAAATATGTGAATAATATTAAATAACATAATGAAGCATTAAATATAAATAGATAAATGATTAATAGAATGAACATACTTATCCTTCTCAGTACCAAAAATAGCAGCTAAATACTCTGCCATCGTAACACACCGTCACCGTTGGAAGACACCAGAAAACAACTGAAAATTGACGTTAGTTTATGAGAAATTATGATATTATTGAATTTTACTGGGAAACTATGGAAATGATAAACATACCACTAATATTGGAAATAATTATTTTATTTCAACACATAATAGTCACGTTTAGAACTTTGCTTACCGCTACGGCGATTGCGATAGTCTATTCATAGAGTAGCGATGAGCTTGAGCAATGAACATCATTCATTTCTTCAACATTTGTGTTTAAAACCATAGACAATGCAGAGGCAATGCATCTTTCGATTATATCCATAGTCGATTACATTAAACTTTTGTTCCTCGCCTTTTCTTTACCTTTATTTGTATATTTATTTTATTTTTATTTTTTTTATTTCTATTGTTTGGTGTTCTATGTACAGATCTTAGTGTGCAATAAAGTATATTGTATTGTATTGTATCTAGCCTGTGTAACAAAAATGCCGTTATCCATGCTCAATTTATCAGATTTAAAAATTACTGTGTTAACTTTCTAATTCAAATTTGTTATGACCATTTTAATGTTATTAAAACTTACCTCTAAAATATTTTAGTATAATCTGACTAGCTTACGCTTATATTTGCGCGACGACGCCAGCGTTTTTGGTACTTTGGGTTTGTGGTAGTTTGGAATTAAAAAGCAGAAATATATAGTGTTATATATATCAATATTTTACTGTCGCATAATTTGTATACCGCTAAGTGAAATACATAACTGCATAAATCGAAAATTCATAAATAATAGACCATAGATAATAGAGATTTGCTGTTTTCGGGTAATGTCGTACGACAAATAAATGTGTCGGTCTATATATTCGTGGTTCCGTGCGAATGTATATGTAATTTAAGTTGTAGTAGTGGGGAGAGTAAACGTGTTTTTGGTTAGCTCCGTTTTAATATATTACCGGTGTAAAAAAACCTATCCAGTTTATAACCACGTAAATAAATATTTCGGTTTTTAATAACTGTGTTATATATACTGAATAATAATATTAACTTATTTGAATACAGTTGCGATATTTTGAAGTTATTGTAACCGAATAATTAGTGAATGGGCCCTATTAAACTTATAGCACACCGGGCTTATTTTTGTTGAATTATTGCTCGCGAAAATCGTTTATCTCAAATTACATGGCATTTAAATTCATCGTTAACCGCGTGTGGTGACAATGTCTTACAATTCCACGCTCGACGACTTCTGTGGATCGAAATTTTGGGTAAGTAGGTCTTTGACCCTGAATTAACTACCTACGTAAAATATATATACCTACCTATCTATAAATATGCTTCGGGTTCAAAAAGGATACAATAATATAAGCTCTAATAAAAATTTGCATTTTTATATCGAATACGAATTGGGATCGAGATAAATACGTAAACCAGATCCTTTCTTGCTCTAATGACATCATTATTATTTAAATTTATATAATCAAAAAAAGTTACGTCCTCAGAAAAAACTTAGTGTAACTTGTAGTATTGTTAATACATAGGTTTATAACAGTAGAAGTATTGGGAGAGAGTGGTGTGGTGTCAAATGAACTGTCAAAGTTCAAGGCAGCAGATGGCTGTTGAAGATGTTGTTTGATTTAACATAATGACTGACGAGATACTTAAATACACCCATAGATATTATTACTACGTTATGTATATTCCATTCTCAAATCACTTGACCATGACCTTCAACGTTTTCCGTCAAATCATCTCCATGAGTTAAACCACTTTTTTATTAACCTGGTTATATTTATATAGTGTATCATCTCTAAGATTGAATCAACATGATATTGTAGCTACTATTATGCACAGTTAATATGAAATTAGTAGCATAATTGCAGTGCTGAGGATGTTTCATGTTATATATGACTGTAGCATAAATGAAAAAATGTAAAAGAATTTTTATTTATACCTACAAATTGGGGAATTCACAGACATTTGTAGCAATGAATGCTAATGTCATGGATTCTGTAATTAAGGCTTTTTGTGATAACCGTTATGATACTTATTTATATTATAAACTTTATTCATAGAAATAGTTCATCTGAAGCCATTCAGAAGGATATAATCGGCAGACATAACGGTTCAATTAAGTCCCCATTATCATGTTTCATACCACATCCATGACTGATCTCAGAAAAAAAAAATGCTTCTTGTACGAGATACTCTAATGCTTCTCTAGGCTGTTTGTTGCTATGGAAATAGCAATAAGGAAATTGGAAGAAACACTGATAAATCATTGTTTTGTATTTTTTTTTCATCGCTTGGTGTCTTCTGCCAACCCTGCGAGAGTCTTGAAATTATGGTATAATAATTAATTTTCCAGTATATTACATTATTCAAAAATTTTGACAGATTGCGTTTTTATAAGATTTTATCCAGTTATATACCCTTCAAAGATGAAAGGAACAGGTTATTTATAAACTGTTACTTTTAATACTACACCAAGTAAAGAATTTCAAATACTTTATTGTAAAATGTTTCTTTAACCTTCATACATGTCATGTTTCTATAATATATACTGGGTTAACTCTATTGTTTCATGTTTTCATGACGGTCCATCTGGTTTTAGGCCTGTACAAAGTCTGTTTTCATGAGCTCTTGTAATTACAGTGAAGTAGCTGTGGAGACCAAATTTTAAATATGATAGTACTCATAATCATGACTGCAGTGTCGGTCGAGCGGTTGAAGTGTGGCTGCCGATCGGGAGGTGCAGGGTTCAAATCCTGGGTTGGGTACTATTGAATTTTTCTAATTTAGAATTTCTAGTAGTTACTTGGAGTCTGGAATTGTGCCTGGTGTAGAGCAATAGGCTCACCAACTATTTCATGAAACCCAAACACAACTGGTGAAACATGGGAGTATACTCCTCTGCCTACCTCTTTGGGGTTCACAGGAGTGATGTTATGTTTACTCATTATCATATTATGTGTCTCAGCAATATAAATAATTCTATATTAATACACAAGCTTTCAAAAACTTCTTGTAAACACTGACAGTTATGTTCTTTTAAACAAACAGCTGGTCTTGATTATGAAAGTAATTGACTTAAATTGTGAATTAAATCAATAATATGTTATGAGTTATTATGCTAATTAACTATTGAATTATTACAGAGTTGTATATGTACAATAAATGTTACATATAAACATATATTATATATACATACTAAGCTGATGTGTGTGGTTTTCAGCATAATTGATTATTCTGTCTGGATGTAAATGTATCTACAAATACTTTTTATTTGAAAATTTCTACACACATATTTTTTAGCTATTTGGTTATGTTAGCTGATGCTTAGCCTAGTTCAGTATCCAATGCAGATACACAAGTCTTTTTAAGATGCTATTATATAACACAAGTATGTGACGGAGAGTATTAGGTACTTAGAATTCAGCATATTCAAGATAACTTAATCATTTTCTCATTTACGCTAAATGTTATAAATATCACTTATCAGCTAACAACCATTTAAAGCTTATTGATTTGGCCTAGTACATGAAACTGATAAAATCGAGCATCTGTTTTGAATGATTGTTTAATTTGCCCTTTCTAAGTATGTATATGTTATTAGTAATATATGTGATAAGCAGAAGGTAAATGGGTTATACCTTCTGTTGTATAGATTAGATACAATAGACATTTTGTAATCTTGCAAGATCAATTCAAAACACGTTTAGATGTAAATTATGTATATGTATAATGGTTTAAGGTCTATAATGAAGTTTCCAAACTTGACTTAATACAGGTGTCAAATAGTGATTTTAAAAAAAATTGACTATCTTTTCAAGCAAATTACAGGATGTTTTGATCAATGAAAAATCTTGTTCCTTTAATTTATATCAAGTTTCAATCAATCAATCCCCAGAAACAGTACAATGGACCGATCTGCTGCCGAGTTATTAGAAGTATATTGAGATATAGAGAAACCTAAACACATTACCCATTTCAGTTACAAACATGCAGTTGATTTTTCAAAATAAGGCAAAAAGCACTTTTTGACATTTTTAAAATCTATGCTAAAGAAAGAATAAATAAATTATTAAAGATTGCAAAATAATATTATTGGAGATTTATTCCAGTTTTTGGATCTGCTCATAGATTGTCTGTACGATCACTGTTTCTCAAGATATCAGTGGTCTCACGATAAAAGGATCCTTTGTCATTCCGAGTTTAATATCTCCACGCCAAGTGGTTGTATAGAGATTTTTTTAAAAAGGACACTGAAGCTGATTAAATAGGCTATCTGATCCATATGATGGCCTAATGGAAAATATGTTTTTGGAACCCTTGGATCATAAATGTTTTGCCTGTTGAAAATCACTGAAAAATTTGGAAGTTTTATTGCTCCTTTAATGTTTTTGAGTAGTGTATATAACAGTAATTAATAATGTTTCCTGCATTCCTTTTAATCTGTATATCGGAAACTGGATTCATTTTGTTAATTACACCATTAATTATGTGTTTTATGCAATTGATAATGTTACAAAATAACACTACCCTCCAGTTCCAGTATTCTCTCTACACCCTTGTAGGGTCTACCCTATACAAAGATACTCATTAGTTTTAAGTCATCAAATGTTTTTCTATAAGCATGAGCTTATAATATTACTACTTCTTGGAAACCAATATTGATTATTGCATTTGAATGTGAGTCATAATGTCCAATAATAATAATAACTAGTAGTAACCAATTAGTAAAAATTCTACTGTAATTGTTAAAGTGTTTGTTCGGACACTATTGACGTATTTAACACAAAGAGTAGCTCTATAAACTACTTTGTATAACTAAAAGTCTATTAAGTGTTGGATATTGATAATATGGACATTACTAGTGATTAATTTGAAATAATATATTTGTTTTGTAATCAATATTATAAACTTTAGCTTTCAGCATTTCTGCACTTTTATTAATCTAAATATCAAACTTCTATGTGTACTCAATATGTTCACTATGTTCTCAATGAGGAGTACAAAGTTCTAACATATATATGTGTAGATAATGATGATGTCATTGGGGTAATATATCTAAGTATATGTGTAAAAATGTTGCATCAATTGCACACTGCAACTTTGAACATTTATTGAAGCAGTCTATCTATGATAATAATTATAAATTAAAATGCCCACACTAGGATCAAGCAGTAGCACAATCTAGATATGTGACCTGTATGTGTTAATAGGTTCATACAGGACACATAACTGGTAAAAAATTCTCTCTTGGAAAGAAAAGCAGTTGTGATGTTATGATGTCCAAATACAATTCCTAAATAAATATTTATTTAATTTTAGGATAGCAATTTAACATGGTACACAGACAATCCAGAGTTTACACCATGCTTCGAGAAAACAATACTGATCTGGGTACCATGCCTGTTCCTATGGCTGTTGGCACTTCTCGACACATACTACATACTGCACAGTAAGGAAAGGAATATACCGTGGAACATATTCAATATTAGCAAGCTAATCATCACATGCCTCCTCATAGTGTTAAAGTTTGTGGACCTAGGTGTCACAGTACACAAATCATCAAAAGAAGAAGTTGTGTCAAATGCAGATTATTATGCTCCCATACTTAAGATATTAACATTTGTAAGTACTCTTATAAGATTTTATAAGTCCATCATCCATTTTTATATAAATGTATACTGGATTGTTATTAACAAATGTTGGGCTTAATTCCAACAGGCGTTTTCTGCTGATCAACCCGGGTAAGATCAATAAAGTAACATGCATTATATTAGATAAGATCAAAGTATAGTCTACTGAATAATAAATTGAAAGGTTAATGTTGCTGCATCTGGAAATTTATGCAATTATATATCTGTAAGGCAATCTGTTTTTACACACATTTCATCAACGTAAAATTTCCTGTGTAAAGTTGCAAATGTGAGGAAATTTAAAAATATATAAATTTAATCCATTTTTACTGTGCTGTGCACCTTGAACATACTGTTGTCGGTTGATTTTCCCAGGGTGATCTCAATGGCACTGTTACAGGTTCAGTAACTGATATAATACCTACTTGTTATTATCTACATATATTTATATTAAGCGGGTAACTTCTTTGTGATCAAAGAAATGATGGTGCAAAATAATTATAATAATTGATGAATTTTTAAAACTAAATAAGAAAGAAAGCATGAAAGAAAACAAATATTTTTTTTAAGATATCATGTGTGTATATGTATTATAATGCGAGCATTTTTAGGTGTCACTCAAAATTTCAAACTATGTTTTAAAAACTATAATTGTCGTAATGGACGATGCAATTTTAATTAAGTAATTTCTTTCAGGGTTTATCAGCAACATTATTGTACTACAACAGAAAATATGGTATGCGAGCATCGGGGGTTTTGTTTTTCTTTTGGTTGCTTTTGGTTTTGGCGGGGTTACCGCAACTAAGATCTGAAATTATCAATCACTATCAACGGGCTGACGACGAAAACGTCCAGTACAATTTCGTCAGCTACATGATTTACTATCCGATGGTAATTTTAATGTTCATGCTGAATTGCTTCGCCGATTTACCTCCCAAGGACTCGCCGTATGTTTTCGAAAAGGTATTTTTTGCCACGGAATATCTTTACGTATTATTTTTTTATGCTTGTCCCATGAAACACTGAAAAATGTGTTTTAATATTTCAACAGAACCCATGTCCAGAAAGCGCCTCTGGTTTTCCAAGTCGTCTCACGTTCAGCTGGTTCGATCCCTTAGCCCTCACCGGATTCCGCAGAAGTCTAACAGAAAGCGACCTATGGGCATTGAATCCCCAGGACTCGTCGAAGGAAGTCGTCCCGAAATTCGATAAATTTTGGGAGAAAACATTGCGTAAACGTGAAGCGTAAGCAAAAATATGCAATTTCTGATCAAAGTTGAATTTGTAATAAAATGACCAATTATGGCGGGAAAATAAATATAGTGACTTCATCGTCGAAATTCCACTGGAATTGTTTTGAACGTTGGTGCTGCCGGCACATATTGTAAGACTATTAATACGAAATAAATATTTAACTATATAACAATCCGCCCAAGAATGAAATGCGACATCCTTTGAATGCTTTGTATAGCAGTAACACCGTGATGACGTATCTGCCGTATGGATGTGACCCCATCTGTTTAAATATATTTTTCTTCAGTTGTTGTAGTTAATCAAAACGAGCCATGTCTAGAGCCTAATGAGTTTTTTAATTCTTTAGGTCAAACGCCACAAAAGCAACTTATAGCAAAACATCCGCAAGCGTAAACTTTAAACCAGATAAAGAAAAAAAGCTAGCATCGATTTTGTCTGCGCTGTGCTTGGGTTTCGGGGGACAGTTTCTCTTTGGAGCTCTGCTGAAGCTCTTTAACGATTTGTTAACGTTTGTTTCACCTCAGCTTCTGAAGTAAGTTTATCTTTATTGTATATACAATGCTTTTATTTTGTCGCTGTACGGAATTGGTTTATGGTCGAGGCCATTTTTATATCATTTTTGTTGTTTAAATATTTACCATGTGATTGATAACTTTCAGACTTCTAATTGGGTTCGTTAGCGGTGATGAACCAATGTGGAAGGGTTACGTATACGCGGTTGCATTTCTTGTGTGCGCTTCAATACAAACGATGTTGTTGGCGCACTACTTTACTAGAATGTTCCTTGTGGGCATGAGAATAAGGACTGCACTGACCAGCGCTATCTACAGGAAGTCTCTGCGCATGTCGAATTCAGCGAGAAAGGAATCGACCGTCGGCGAAATAGTTAACCTCATGTCTGTGGATGCGCAGAGGTAGATATCATTAGCTTCGATAATATTTGTACGTGTGTCGAGCATTGTACTGATAAGGACGCACTGTTTCTAGGTTCGTAGAACTGACGGCCTACTTGAATATGATATGGTCGGCGCCACTCCAGATCGCCCTGGCCCTGTACTTCCTGTGGGGGATCTTGGGACCGTCGGTGCTGGCCGGCTTAGCTGTTATGATAGTTCTCATACCGGTTAACGGTTTAATAGCGAACAGGGTGAAAACGTTACAGATAAGGCAAATGAAGTACAAAGATGAACGTGTTAAATTGATGAATGAGGTGCTCAATGGGATCAAGGTATGAGAGTCATATCAATCATATATACTGTTTTTTTTTGTTTTTTTTTTTTTCAATCCATTGCAATTCCACTGTTGGAATACGGGTCTCCTCTCATATTAAGAGGGTTAAGGCCATAGTCTGCCACGCTGGCC
>DWDT01005472.1:0-10396 GCA_018245595.1 Microceris scylla
ACACCTATGGAGTTTCTTTCGCCGCTTCTTCTCCATAGTGAAGCATCTTCCGAAGCGGTGGTAGCATCATTTTGACGATTGTATTTTCACTTAATAATTCATGTTCAACATGGAAATACTATATTATATTCCCTGCTTTATCTATAAGTATCTGTTTTAATAATCAATTAATATAACATAATTTTTTTGTTATTTCTGTTGGTGCATGACCATTCTGGTTTTGACTTGAAATCTTTGTTGTATGGTAGCTACCAATGATATACAAAATAGACGGCATTTTAAAATAATGTAATTTTAAAGTATAACTAAGTTTAAACTTAGTAAATAATGCTTTACAAAAAGTACACAATTGACTATCTCATTGGTCATATGGTTAAAAGCCCCAAGCTGATTGAAAGGTCCTGGAATCGATCCCCAGATCAGGTTCTATTGGGTGTTTCTAAATTGAAATTCTCATTAGTCGTTCAGTCTGAAATTGTTCACAGTGTATGCCAATAGGATCCGTCCTACTCCATAGTAGGACCCAAACTTGAACGCAAATAGTATACTTTGTGAGTGTACTTCACTACCCTGTCTAATTCTGTGGGGTTTACAAGTGTGACATTTTTTTCTCATAATTCTAATAATGTTCAAATAATAAAAACAAGACAATTTTAGTGATACTTTTAATAAAACTTCTTGCATCAACATAAATCAGTGTTAATATTCATTGGAACTATTAGACAAAATTGAATAGTTACATGTATAGACAAAAGATTATAGTAATTAACGTAAGGAATACCAGTTACACAATTCCAAAGAAACAACAAACTACATTGTTAATAACATTATCAAGCATAGTGGTTTAAGCTATTATTGTTTAATTGTAACGAAAAAAAGTTACATCATGTGTGTAAACCTCGAAGAGGTAGACCGAGGAGTGTAGTAAATTTCCACATTGGCCAGTTACATATGTCTATGTCCCCTGTAATAGATGGCGGAGCCTATTGCCATAAACCAGGCACAGATCCAGACTCCAAGTCACTACTATAAATTCTAAATTAGAAAAATCCAATAGTACCTGAGCCAAGGCTTGAACCCAGGAAACCTTGGCAGTCACACTTACAATCACTGTACCAATTTACTCCACATTCCATCCAACTCTAGTGTTTATTTTTGTACAGAATTAAATATTATACTTGGTTACATGTCCTTAAGTCAGAAAAAAGGTCTGATTATTTGTCAGTGGTCGACCAAAATACTTATATCATGATGAAGCATTGTTATTGTTGATATTCAGTAACAGATGTATTTTTAATCATGTTATCAGTAACTTGAGTGGAATAAATATAATTGTGATAACCTTCCAGCATGTTGCACCAAGATAATAAGGTAAATTATTGCAACATTAAAAAATATAATCTCTGCCTAACATTCCCTTTTGAAGTTTAAAAACACCCACAGATATTTAACATTAGGAGTAAATCTTTGGTGGGGAGGGGTTAACAGAGAGGTCAAACTTACCTATTATAAGAGATACTGCTTTTAAAACGATGTATCTCCCTGATGACTGGATAATGGCAGAATAAGCAGCAGGAGTTGTTGTTAAAAACGTTTTGACAACTATAATCTCAAGGTTAGTTAGACCAATGTAAATGTTGTGTTGTCAAGGATGTTTAAACAAACAGACTTTTGTTTCAGTCTAATTCACTATGCTGGTTCTAATCAGTCATCACAGGATTGGCTGTGCAGGAAATGTGTGAAACTCCTAGCTCAGGTTGGACTACTGCTAAATAATGACTTTGGTGTTTGGTTAAAAAGGTATGCTTTTACTAACACAGCAATGCAGTCATATAAATAAGTAATTTTTCATTGCTACTCTCTCCCTGAGTTTATATGCAGGAGATACAATTTCTTTTTCTCCAAACACCCATCCAAATGCAAATTATTATCATAAGTAATTCAGATATGTATGCATATTATTTTATTTAAAATATATTTGAGTCTTTATCTGGTTTTATTAGCATGTGGTATACAGAGTCAACTTATTTGATGGAGATAGGTGAGCCTTTGTCTTCTTCGGGGCCAGCATCCATCAACAATCCTCTTTACGGAAGTGTGTTTTAAGTTTAAATATTGCGTGCTAACAGTGAAGGAAAACATGAGGAAACCTGCACCACCTTCGAATTTATAAAAACAAAAAGAAAAAATTGTAAGGTGTTTTATGTCTGTCAACCTGCAGTTGGCCACCGTGGCAGACTATGGCCTTAACACTCTAAATATGAGAGGAGACCCATATTCCAACAGTAGAATGATAAATGGGTCTATTATATTATTATCTGCTTTGTACCGCTGCGCTACTCCAACATGAAACAGAAACGAATTTGACATCCTCGCACACCAATTATATATATCAGAAGGTCAAGCTCTTGATGAAGGAGTACAAGCTCAAGACATGGTCCATCGAAGATGTAATAGAGAATACTTTGCTGTAACGGAACTGCGTACTGCATTGATGCAGAAATTATTGCCAACAATTACTATACTGTGTGAATGAGGTAGGGACCTCAGGGGCCAGAATAAACTACCAAGAGAGCAAACCTGATATATACACGAGGACGAAACGGCCACTAAGAGGTTAAAGCTAAAAGCAGTTGGTGGAGAGGGAAACTCAGTGCAGCTCATCAAACGCTTGGGTCAAAGGGCACAAAAATAATTCATGCCGTTTGTCCGAAGGTCTGTAGGATTGGTCAATGGCCGGAAAATTGGGTAGAATCCATGATAGTCCCATTGCACAAGAAAGGCTCAACCAGAAAGTGTGAGAACTACCGTACTGTCTCTCTGATTTCTCACACTGGGAAAGTTCTTTTGCAAATAATAAATAATAGACTGGCCAACTTCATTCGCGGTCAAATTGTGAAGAAACAGGCCGGATTCGTAGAAGGAAAAGGGGCCCGGGAGCAAATGTTATACATGTGGCAGCTCATAGAAAAATGCAGAGGATTTAACATACCGATGGCACGCGTTTTCATTGATTACACCAAGGCCTTCGATTGCATTAGCTCGGGATGTTTCGGGTTATGACGGAAATGGGTATACCTGACCATCTGGTATTTCTCATTCAAAATCTTTACCTGGATGGAAGAGCCAAAGTAAGAATGGAGGACTCATTATTGAAGTCCTTTCATGCTGAGCGTGGGGTAAGACAAGGATGTGTTTTCTCCCTCCGCAACTGTTTAACCTCGTTCGGGAACATATCATGGAACGAGTACTGGAAAACTGGGACGGCGGTATTTGTATCGGAGGAAAGCGTCTCGTAAGCGTTATCGATTTGATGCTGATAAGCGCTAACGAAGGCGAGTTGGCAGAAATATTGCGAAGGCTGGAAGTGATGAGCACGGAATATGGACTGAAAGTAAATCAGACCAAAGTAAAGACCAAACTGATGTTCGGCGACAGATCCTGATCTATGCAGAGAACCCATGAGTTGCGTGATCTACACACGGTAACCAAATTAGTGTACTTGGGATCCCTAATACACAGCGACGGGCACTTTGAAAAGGAAATTGTGCGACGGGCACAGATAGCTAAAGTAGTGGTAGAGATTAGTCAAGAATTGGAGGAACCGTGACATTCTTCGCAGCACAAACGTGCGTAATCTGATCCTCTCCATCTTTCTGTATGCTTCTGACATGTGGACCTTAAAAGCTCGATAGAGATTGTAGCGGCGACTCCCCAATTTTGAGGAAAAAGGGGAGATCTCCCGCCAGGCATGTTAATGTCGGGGGACCGCGGTCAGAATGTTAACTTCGGATCTTCTATATATTGTGCGATTCTTTGAAACTTCGATACCGTGTTTAAGGATGCGTCTTCCGATTGGCCAGTCTCAGTATGAGCGCGCGAGCGTACTCGATGCTTGTGGTATTATCTGTGTTTAGCATTTCATGTGTGGCGCGCGCTCATATCGCTACTTCGACATACCATGGACTGCGCGGCACACTAATGCGTCGATGTGGCACGCCAGGAGAGTAGGTTAGCAAAGCTCATACTGGTGGGACACATGCAGGGTAAAAGCCCCAGGGGCAGAGCACCAATCCGATAGTTGGATCTGATCTTGAGAAGCATCAGCTGTGGGAGTCAACAGCCCAATGTAGAAAGTTTTGGAGAGCCCTTACAACTAGAATGATTTACTTTGTCAGTTTATCCTCATGCATCTTTTTAATATGTCCGTACTATCGAAGCTCTGTTCTCCTTGTCTGCAGCGTAAAGGTCTACTCATGAAGATAATATGTAAATATTTATAGTCACTCATAACACAAAAATGAATGGACCAATTTTTACTAAATTTGCTGAGGTGATAACTTTCTATCTGGGTCAGTGTATCACATACATTATTTTACAATGGTGCAGAAATTCCTGCTTACAATATGTGTAGTAGAACCAAAGAATCATTCCTATAATAGGACCTACTTATGCAAAACAGAATCAACCCACTCCATGACAGTTTTGAGAAATAGCCATTTTTGTCAAAATTTTTATGTACTGTAAAATTTTAAGTTATTTTGATTAAAATCTATTTACAATTTTGCACAAAATAATTTGTTCTATGTATACAAACATATGTTTGAAAATCATGAAGGCTTTTCCTCAAAATTGTCATTGTGTAGGTTGATTCTGTTGTGCATAAGTAGGTCCAATATATAACTAAATTATTGCTGTACATAAAGGAAGCTTGGTATTAACAAATTTAAGACTTTAATTAAATCAGTCATTGATGATATTAGTTACTCCAAAATTATAGCAAATACTTAAAAGAGTGGTTGCAATTGTAACTAGTGAAGGCTCTTGGATTCAATCCCTACATCAGTTACTCTTGGGTTTTTGGGTAGGATGTGTGACTGCTTTAAGACAATAGGCTCACCATCTATTCCAGGGTGGGATACATAATGTACATAATGAAACATAGAAGTGTATCACACCCCTCTGTCTAGTGTATTGGGGATTTAAAGCACAATGATACATTTTAAAATCTTATGTAGTTATATTATGCTCATATAGTTATATTAATATAACATAATATTAATAATTTACAAAAATTAAAATGGGTCTAGTGTCTTGTTAATGAGCTTGGAAAAAAATATGTATCTTTGGTTAAGTGTTCTTAATAACTCTTAATGTTGCCATTACATTTAAAAGGAAAATTCTGTCTAATAACACTAAGTGGCTAAACAGGTTTAATAATATTTCAATATATGTGGCTTAAAATAATATACAGATAATAAAATGGGGTACAAAAGAACTAAATTATCTGTGTTACCTTTGTTTCATATACATTACACCAAGCAAGTTGTTGATTGTTAACAAAGAGTTCCTTTGTTCACAGAATATTATCACACAACAATTTCACATGTCTAGTCATAATATAAAAATCCATAAAGGAAGATGTCCATTCTACCAATTAATAGGTCATTTATAAAAAAAATATCTTCTAGGCAGTTGAAATTTTTTTATATTCCGTTGAAAATAAACAATTTACATTTTAATCGTCATTACAGACATAAGAAGTGTTTAAATTGCTTTTGAATTGGGTCATTGAAGCAGTTCAATATGGAATATAATACACTTTAATAAAGTATACACCCATATGTAATATGAATATTCTAACTGTTATTGAACAAATCGCTTAAACACTAAATCAAACGAGGAAGCAATTTTTAGCTTTCAGACGTTGCAAAATGACCTTCTACAAGTACTTTTAGATAAAATTGCTATACAAAGGCATTATGCCACATAAATTAAAATTAATCTTTTTAATTACTTTTTTACTCACCGTTTGCTGACTGGTGATATGTGGCACTACAGCATGTACACAGACTTGAGTTTATTTGTTCAATTTAAACACATCACACTTCAGTAAGTGCGACGTAATAAATCGCTAATAAACGCAATGCATTCGTCGTGAAGTTTGACAATACCACAAATCGATTATTTTGCTACTCAGCTACAATTTTAAACAAACTTGTTAAATCACATTTAGTTCATCAAATGACACTATTTCAAGGTAACTGACACTGTTCAATTTCGATGCATAATGATTTTCACAGATTTTTCAAACACTTGGAACAAAAACAGCTGGCTGTTACAACGCGTATTTTTTTTTCCACAATGTTGTGGGTTGTGGAAGTGGAATGGAATAGTCAATAGAGTTATGCATACAGAGAACTACCAAATGGTAATGATGTGCAAAAACCGATATTTTTCGATAATTTACGGTAAAATATCACATCGATATTTAAATTAAAGTATCCATTATACTGCCACTAATATGTAATTGTATTATAGGCGCATAAATATGCATTAAAAGTTTTCAACGGATATATTATAATAATTTGAAACTTCGAGTAGCACGTAAAGATGTTACTAGAACTTGAGAACTAACGTACCAAGTGGTGAGTAACATTTAAAGAATTTAATGAGAAGAATCATGTTAACATTAAAAAATATAGACATTCAGAACTAATCAGTGCGCATCTTTATGTTTTACAAGCGATTACGAACCCATATAGACTACTTGTTACTACCTTACTTGGGCGATTGATTTCAAATGGAACGGTCGTTGTTACTAATTTTATACTTGAACACACTCAATTTGGCTAAGCAGCTTACAATAGGCTTCTCCGGAGAACTTTCCAACTTATTAGCTACCTAAATTTTTTAAGGCTACCTATAGCTAATATAAAACTGAAATGCCATCTATTTCGTATGTTATTATGGCAGCCAAGCATTATACGATACGCGTATTTCCTTTCTCATTAATCCCAAAGTGAATGAACTTAGAACCATCTAGAAAATTCCAAATGTATAACCTTAAATAAATAGAGTTTAAGCTTCAAGTATTTGGCAACAGTAATACTTTGTATTGTTAGATTAATCAGTCATTCGGAACTTAATTGTGGCTGAGCACAACAAGGACTTAAAACTTATATCTGTATACCTACATTATGCTCGAAGGTAAGAGTGACCAAAATACCACATCGTTTATTTAATTCATTTAGAAAAATTATCTACGAATAATTTTCCGTTATTTAGTAACATATAGCTATAGTTTTAATTATTATCAGAATATCAGATTAAATCGTATATGCATAGAAATTAAAAAACGAAGGATAGAGTGATTATACGTATAGCAATTTAAAATAAGAATAACTAATTCTTAATAAAGATATGCTGCCAGGACTAATTAGACAAAAATTCGCGTTAGTATTTTTTAATTTTATAGAAATTTATTTAATAAAAATTCAAAATGTTTTAACAGAAACAAACGTATATAAGATTCATAAAATTACACATATGTTTTGGTAATATTGATTGAGTATGCTCGTATATTACAATTAGCAATTAATATTAATGTCATATCAACTCCTCAAGGACACTACTTAGCTCTTCTTCGGTAGATAAACACAGATTTTTTAAAATATCCGATGGAGACGGTACACTTTTATCAACGACTGGTAAAGATTCAATCAATTCATCTATGTTAGATTCGATATTATTCGTGTTACTCATTTCAAAAACGTCGTGTCTTACGGCTTGAAACGAATAACTGGTGTTAGGTACAGTATCATAATTATTAACTTTGAAAGTTTCGGCTATTATATTGAAATGATCGGATTCCATGTCTTCTAATGATATTTTGGCACCTGTTCGAACTAATTCAGCATTCGCTTCAGAAATTTCTGCATATGTTACATTCTTAATATGTATATTTTCTGTAATTTTAGACGTAACTTCAATATCAGTGTGTCTCTTCTTAAGTTTTTCTACTAGATCACCAGTTTTTCTAACTACCGTACCAGGTGGCTGGGCTTGACATTTGTGAGTCCTTTGGGATACCTATAAATTAAATTACATATATTTTAATGTTACAACATTTATTTCAGTACAAGTAGTTAATAATACGCTTATTTTGCGAACTCACCTTGTACCTGAAACTTTTGTTGCAAGCGGTACATTTGTATGGCATTACGCCCGTATGTATGCGACGATGCACTAAATATGAAACCCTTTGTCTAAAACACTTGCCTGTGAACAACCACACTCAAGTAATGCAAGTGCTATTTATATGTATTTTAGCATCAACACATTGAAGGTCCGAAGTTCAAGAATTAAGTTAAGAATAAGCACTGTGTTTTACCTACTTCGCAAGGGACCTGGAGTTATGGTTATACGTTAATATTATTCCAAAAATCAAGTGTTATTTTTTATAATAGTGGATGAATAATATTATATTTTTTATTATTCTTATACTTAGATAACTACTTCTGAAATCTATATCATCATCAACCTATTCCCATCCACTGCTGGACATAGACCTCTCCAATATGTAAGCCCAAAAATCAATGAAGCAAAGTAATTAAATGGGAAATTCTGATTTGCGTTCAAAGTCTCATTTTCGTTTCTGAATCTCTGGTCCTTAATCAAAGTCTTTCGTCAGCTTTTGGTCACCTTACGAAAGGTTAGTATTGTAGAAAATATTTCATCTTGTCACACAATAGATACCTACTCTTGAATATGACTAACGGAATTAAATTTGATTTGTTTAAATAATACAGGAATATTATCATCGAAAAAGTTAAATTAATCTTAATATTACTAATATTTACCGCAAGTTTCACAAGAAAACGGCTTTTCTCCGGTATGAATGCGTTGGTGATTGTGCAATGTCGATAGTTCCTTAAAAGCTCTGCCACAAAATGTACATGTATGTGGCTTTTCGTCATTGTGATATAAAAGATGTTTGTGATAAGATTGTTGAAATGTAAACGTCTTGTTGCACTGTGTACACGCGTACGGAGTTTCACCTGAAAAGAGAATGAGTTTTAATGAATTTGAGAACTAAGGAATTATGTTGATAAAAGTAATATAAATGAGCTTGTTTATTTACCAATTAGCAATGAAGCGGGCTGCTAAATACGAAGTTGTTAACATGTAAATTCTTCCTAATAAATTAATTTTTATGATTGCGACAGGGCTGAAATATGATCGGACTGCGATAACTAACAGCTTAAGTAGGTATTAGATTCCGTTAGTATAAATTACCTCAAAAGAAACACCAATTGTTTTAACCTGTATGAAGACGTTTGTGTTTCTTCAAGAAGTATTTTGTCGTGAAACATTTGCGACATACGTCACATTGCCATTGCTTACCATCATTCCTTTCTGGAATGACTGGCGTTTCTCCAAGCTGATTTGCAGTTTTATCTATCATACTATTATTATCATTAATATTGATTGCGTCATTAGAGGCAAATCCAAAATGAGCCACTCGCAAATGAACCATTAGTGATCCTCTCATTTTAAAATCTTTTGGACAAAGGTGACAGTTATATCGTGTGAAAGTTTGCTCGGATTTGCCGTCAATGTTGTGTATCAAGCATTTATGCATTTTTAATATGTCAGCATCTAAAAATTGTAGGCCACAAATGTTACACTTGTTACTCAATTGTATCTTCATTGGTTCATTTTTTATCGTCGGCGTGTTCGAGTTTCCATTAGGGAGACTGCCATCAATGGATCCACTTGATATATCTATCGCGGGCATTGTATTTAGAGTGATCACCGGTAGCTTTGGGTAAATCTTTACATATTTTACGGGTGCCTTAACAAGCGTGGGCGGTACAGTTTTATTTTTAGTTGCCGATGTTTTGGTCTTCTTTTGCAGTTGCTCTTCAAGACAAGCACTTTCAAGTTTTAAATGAGGTTTTTTGTCACTATTTTCAAGTTTTTCAGAAAACCTTTTTGTTGCTAATATTTTCACATGACTGAATAAATGTATTGTAAGTTTGTCCAATCCAGATACTTCTTCTTGACATACGGGACATAAGATTTTGTTTGTTGAAACATATATTAATCTATCTTTTAACGACTGCGCTGAATCAAAAACTCCTGTATGCAAACATATCGGACACGGTAAGGATGCTGCATCAGCACTCATTGATATTGATATTTAAAAAAGGTTTAAAGCGAACGTGTAGTACGCTTCCGCGGCAGCGTGGAGCTAAACTGCTAATGGGTTATTTTAGGAGGACTACGTTTATTCTTTTGGCCGCATTTCAAAACATTTCTCGTCACAAGCTACACTCATGTAAAAAATTATAGTATGAATTACATGTTTTACCATAACAAACAGCCAGGTATGCAAGTTACACCAAAGTATGTATAAACTTTTATAATTTAATGGGACTAATCTGACCTATCTACATACAAACAAATTTCAGATTGATTGCTACAATTAATAGGCCTTGCTACAATATGTTCATTATTACAATATACAATTACAGTCAGATATTAAATTATATTACGTATTGGAATATTGATATAAATATACCTGAGGTAAAAATAAAATGAAATATAAAAT
>DWDT01005473.1:0-10396 GCA_018245595.1 Microceris scylla
GAAATATTTGTTCCTCTTTTCAAGGATATTAGACTCGCAGAGGAATGTGGGATTTGACATAGTTACAATTAATTACAGAAGAAGCACAGAAAGTTAAAACTTTTGTATTGTATACTGATTAATAATACATACTAATAAATACAACCAACCATTCCTGATTGAGTTACGTTCACACTGTACATTTGTATTGCTTCTATTTTCTTACATTTTTTTACTCGCTACATTACAATTGTCATTTCTAAATTGCTGCCATTTAGAAAGTGCACCTACCTCACCACTCCTATCACATTCCTTATTTTCATTTAGAAGAACGACTACGTGTAGTTGTTCTAAAGCTCTCTAATATACATTTTCCCAGTTGAAGCAGCTAAAAATACCTAGTTTTGTGTCCGCATGCGCCTTACCGCAGAGAACCACCGTATCGTATTCACCGGTGACGTATGAATGCAAGTGTATGACCGCACGGCGACCGTCACCGCCGTTCTCATTACTTTCTCATCGTGCGTTACAACAGGCAAGACGAATTCATTTGGATATATAAAAAATGACCGCCATTTGCCGCATTGTGATCGATACTTGAAAGTGCTCTGCGTGTGTCTTGTCCAAACTGGGATAAAAATCCCAGTTTGGACAAATCACACGCATACACGTTATTGGGTCACAAAAAGCTGTTCAATACGCATTTATGCAATCTTACTAATATTAAATCGCATATTTACACATTCATATGAAAGGTTCTTGATTGGTTTTAAACTATCTTGATGTTACAGATCATTACAACCTGTTCAGGGAATTAAAAACATACATATAAAAGAACGAAGGCGGTCTGACGGACGAATATAACAGAATAAAGTCAAATAGAGATTAGAACATAAAATTATTATGGAAGTACTTTTGAGTAACAAGTAACAGAAACAATTATCGAATAATTTACTTATGTACGTCCAACAAAGGAACGACAATGGATATGGTTAGAGAAATAATATAATATTAACAGCAATAAAACTGGTTGTATTAATGGATTGCGGTGGTTATAAAGGCCACTAAGGGTGCGTTTCCACCAGAGATGAGCGAGGATGCGTAGCGAGGAATATGTTTGTTAAGAACCAATAGAACCCCTTCCTTTACCTAGCCTCGCTCAGTACAGGGAAGGGGAAACGATGCTATTGGTTCTTAACAAACACATTCCTCGCTACGCATCCTAGCTCATCCCTAGTGGAAACGCACCGTAAGACAGCGGTCGGTGCATCGCTAACACAAACGTCAATTTACGACGCGCCCCGCTAATCTCCACCGGCACCCGATCGGAAGCCGAATTGATAGCTCCGTCGTAACACTACCCAGATGTATCTCTATAGCTATATTAGCAAATTAAGTTAGCCGTCCAATGTAAATTTCCTTTCGGCAAACTTCGATATCCGGATGTAGCTACGAGCGGGCTTTTTATTGGAAAAGGAATTTTAGTGGTCCAGTAGCGATCGAAATTAGATTGTAAATCATACAAAAATCAGTTTGAGCTTTGTCTAGGATTCTAATGTCACAGACAATGCTTATATAAATCTTCCCTCTGCACTATTTATGCACAACCATCCGTCTCATTTCTGACATTGACAATGGGAACGTAAATAATAAATGGTTTATTTAATTCAATTTAACGTATTTGTAATACATATTACACATACATTTTAGCATTTTGCACTCCTTCTCTATATAAATTGTAAGTGTGCAAAATTTCATGCTCTTCCGTGCGCGCAATTTTCGTCAAAAGGGGTACAAAGTTTTTGCTTCACGTATTAATATACAATACGTGTAAAGACGGGATTGTATTAGGTTCCATACCTGTTTCATACTGGTTTAGTTATCATTGTCGATATGCTACGGACGCTTTTCTGACATTACATTGTACATTGTGTTAGTAGAGAAAATCCAATTCCACTGACGTTAAGATTTAATTGAAGTTCGTGAAAATATATTTAAGTTGTGTGTCAATTTGTACAACTTATAAAAATAGAATTATATTAAACGACCGTCCCAGGAAATATTACTATATTTATTAATGTCCGACCGAAACATGTTTTTCAGCCGAAACCGAACCTTCGGCCTCGCTTTCAGTGTCGGCTGAAACCGAAACTTACTTAAAAAATATTTAAAATTTCTATTGCATATTGAAATCAAGTGTATTTTAAATTTTGCACGACACATAATGTGTCGCATAGTGTGCTTTACGATCACAATTTTGTTTTACACATTTATTAGCATGTTTTATTTATACCGACAGTTAAATAAAGTTAAACAAAATAAAAAGACAATCATAAAAGTATGTAAAAAATATACCATTTAAGTTTTTTTTTTATGTTATGAACATGGATATGTCATTTGTCCCGAATTTATAAAATACTGGACATTCTTTTATATTCATATTATAATTTATTGCAAATTAAAAACAGATTCATACTTTTTTCTTAAGTCATCACGCGCGATAAACGCGAAAGGACGAGGCGGGATGACTGACGGTGTTATTCATTCGCACGAGCTATACCTACGCGTTCCCACATAGTTAAATAAAGTTAAGTAAATAAAGGTCACACACAGTAAAATTAGCATTTACCTACTTAATAATTTGGATGGTAAACAATTTTAAAATAACAAATAAGGATACAGAATGTAATTCAACAACAATTACATATAAATACGCAAATTCAAAAAAATTAAAATCTGAATCTAATATACTTAACCTCTTTTATTTGGCGTTAAAAAATAAAACTCAACAAAATGAGATCCCATACCTAATAATTGCCATTGATATGAAATAAATAATAACGTACAGATAAAAAAAAATACCAAATCACTTATGCGGAAAACATAACCTTAACTCAATGCGCTTACAGCGACGAACGGCTGCGACGTTTCGGCGATGCCGAAAGGTTTGGCCATTCTTTGGCTGAAACCGAAACTAAGACCTAAACTAGTTTTTTGGCCTAAACTAACCGAAACCGAAACCGCACTTCGGTCGGTCACTAACATTTATACACCTTGATAGTGCGGTTACATTATTAAGTGTAGATATTTTTTACGCTATAACTCAAATAAAACCTAACAAATGATGTTACAAACATTTATTTAGAAAATAAAATTCCCGTTTTAGTAATTTAATGACTGTGCCATAAAAAAACCTTAATATGGTCAAATTGATATATTGCCTAATTTAAATATGAGTACATGTATATGCGCACGCAGGCGCGCACACAGTCGCTAATCCTTTGATGTATCGACACTCGCGTCCGGAGCAATGAATTACCACCTGCCTAATAAGTTATTACGACATGAACATTCTAATGAGTTAAATTTGCAACACGCGTC
This sequence comes from Microceris scylla, assembly GCA_018245595.1. Classification (NCBI taxonomy): domain Eukaryota; kingdom Metazoa; phylum Arthropoda; class Insecta; order Lepidoptera; family Hesperiidae; genus Microceris; species Microceris scylla. The sequence goes on from DWDT01005473.1 coordinate 3,361, forward strand.
TAGTAATATCACCCTCATACGTCTTTTAATCGATTCTATTATAATTTTTGATTTAATTATAAAAATACTTACTTCGAAGTTTTACCTTCGTCGTCTATATTGAAAAAACGGGAAATTATATTTTTAAAAGACATACAGAGTTACAGTATTGTCGTGTCCAGCACGTGTTTTCGTTCTGTGTCTATATGTACAATTATTAGTATAAGCATATATTAAAAAATATAATTATAAATATCATCACCTGTGTATTTACCATAGAAAGAGGTTAGTCAAGTATAAGAGTAGTTGCATTATGACATCGGCGCCAAGCTCATGGCCACGTGACAAAAGTGCGTCAGTCAAGTGGTTGTTGAGTAAAGGAGAGGCAAACTAGCGAACCGTGCCGAATTTAAGCTGCGCTATACCGCAATACCAACTCCGCACCACACTAGACAGCAAAATCTACGAGGCCATACACAGGGCCGAAAATAGCAACCGATGGCGCAACGTCGTGAAAGAGAAAGTGATCCGTGGAGGAGTTCACGACCCTCAGCATTGAGGAAAACGACAGGAGGAGGAGGGTACCGCAATCAGCCAGTACATTACATTATTACAAATACATTTCTATCAGTGTTTTTAACACCTTAGGCTCAAAACTTTTCAGCCGCCCCTTGTATATATGTATATAGTCATTCATTCATTAAACTAAACAGTGAAACACCGAACCACCACGCATAATACAATACATTGACATAACCGTCTTGCCACATGTGGAATATTGTGGAGGATGTCTAAAAATATAATTTAAAAACAAATAAATAACTAACATCACACACACACACACAAACACAAATTCAGAAATAACCGTTTCTTATTTATAGCACACGACTAGAACCAAGACTGTGTCAATACAAACGAATGTAATTGTAATTAATGAGAACAAACTCGTTTTGAAAAAAAATTTTTTTCCAATCCTTTACAATTCCACTGCTGGAATACGGGTCTCCTCTCATATTGAGAGGGTTAAGGCCATAGTCGGCCACGCTGGCGAAGCGCGGGATGAAAATGCATGTACATAATATAATGTACAATTAGCATTGTTTGTGTATCAAATGTGCAGTGTTGTGTTGCGTACAAGACTAAATAATATAACACTATAAAGTATAGAGGATTATCTTTGCGTATTATAAACATCATTTAGCAACTGGTTTTTTACTGTAGTTATACCGAACTGTTCAACTGAATATTGAACTTTACCGCTGTTGTGTATTAGCGTCAACAAAAATATTTAATCTTCCCGACATGTACTTACCACATACATACATACGTACTTAAAATGTATGCCAATGTAATAATAATAACATATTTTATAACGTGCAGTGTTAGCGTGACAGTTTTGACTATAAACAACAAGTTTGAGAGTCACACAAAAAGACGCTCCCCCGTCAAACTTGTAAAAGCACTCCGCGCTCGCCGGCGCAACTTGGTCGCCGTCTCGTCCGTGCGACTCGGTGTGAGCCGCCGTACACGGCGAAAACTCGCATGAATATTCATGTGTAGTTGTTTCCGAGCGCGAGGGAGATGTGTTACTTTGTTAATATAGCCCTTTATGAAGCTGTGTCACGCCAAGTTCTACGTGAACTTATCAACGGCAATACAACAGTTTTAAAGACGTCGTTGGGAGTTATTATGCATGTGGGGGATACTATTACCCCTTTTTATAATAATGGGGTAGACGAAAACACATTATAACATGTGTCGATTAAGTTATTTAGTTGTTCAGGTTTGGCACGGAGATTTCAAAACCGTTCGTCGTTTCGTCTCCATAAATTATGATCGGTCTAATGTTCTGTTCACTCCCCAACAGTGAATCCATACTAACATACTCTCGTCTCGTCGATTTGCACGTTTACTTCACTATGTGTTGTTTCTTTGTAGTCACATGTATGATGATAGAGTAACAACCATAAGTACTATCATCAAAATTCATACTATACACAGATTCGTTTTCCCGGCGGCGAGCCACAATCTCGTATGCGTCGCGTCGCATCACGAGTTGCGACACCGAAAGAGTGGAACATCCCGAAAACACGTGACCAGTAACAAGTGCAAAGTCAACGCTTCGCGCGGCAACATCCCCGCCCCGCTGCCCCGATAGGTGCGAGGACGGAAAAAAATATTCTCATCCCTACTTCGCTACATTGGGCTTGAGCGCACTATTTAACAACTTTACTAGTAAGTTTATTTTATCGTACTCATCTGTACTGACTGCTGTTCGTGCGTCGTCACAATAATTAAAGTAAGAAATCTCTTTAATGAATAATTGGACCTACTTATGCAAAACAGAATCAACCCACACCATAACAGTTTTGAGAAAAAGCCATTTTTATCAAAATTTTTGTATACTGTAAAATTTTAGTTTATTTTTAATAAAATCTATTGATAATTTTGCACTAAATAATTTGTACTATGTATACAAATATAAAATGTTTGAAAATCATCAAGGCTTTTTCTCAAAACTGTCATTGTGTGGGTTGATTCTGTTTTGCATAAGCAAGTCCAATTTAATTAACAAATATCATTGGATGAACTTGACATCTTTATGACAACTTGAATCTGAATCAGATACGCAATAATCATCAACTCACTTAAACTCTTCAATTCATTACGAACTCTTCTATTTACCATTGGACGTCGCGTCTTGAATAGAGACCGTTGAAAACCGTAATTTGGCTTACTAATGTAAAGAAGCATTAATTTTGTCATAGCCACATCCAGCTATATAGCATCGCTTAAACAAACCAAAAGTTCCCCCAGCGGCCAGCGAATCTTACTTTGTTCCGAAGTAGTATAATCGATAACGACTCAGCATAATCTTGACTGAATAGTTTTCCTTACCGCATTAATTCGTGCCTCATGAATAAATAACTTTATTCTTACTCGTGTTCTAATATTATTAGGACTGCAATGAACGTGTAATAGTTGACTTATATTTCTAGTTCATTAATAGTTATAACAGTTTAGTTCATTACTGTTCCAACTTGCTACAATTACAATTCTAGCTATACTTGGTTACTACTTTTATTAAACTCGTGTATACAATTTTGAAAAGATTATATCAATTTTGATTCTAGTCATATTGTGAAGGTGAAAGCTTACGATTTTCAAACACGCAGACTAATAGACATGATCAGTAGCTATATGGGACTACTTTGACGTAAGTTCCCGCGTTACACAAAGATGCACAAGTAGGATAATTTCATGCATGCTCTCAGGTTAGACGATGCCAACTAGCATCATGATCGGCGAGTGACGACCGCGTACCATACACCTTCAAGCGACGGGTAGAGATCACCGGGGGGCAGTCGACCCCCCGAGACTGCCCGGGTAAATAAGGGAAACTGCCACGGCGTATAAATGACTGCCATAGGATGGGATAATTTCATCCGGAGGCCACGGGGCTACGGAACGCCATAGGCAAGGCCCCGAGCCCGGCCCTCCTCCCAGGTCCGTCTTCACTAAGACGCGTCCCCTCGCGTCGCGTCCTCAGCGACTCCTCTCTGTCCTTCGGGGGGTATAGGCGCCTAACGGCTAGACTCCTGAATTCTTTCGAGCGAAGCATGATATATCTGTTCCTCCTCACCCACTGATGTAGAAATTGTGACTTCCTTTAAAAAATGTTGGAAAGACTGTCGCCATTCTGTTCAGCCATAAACGTATCATGCCTTCGCTGCTGTGTCTATACGCTGATTGTTATTTGGATTGGACTTATCTTCTAATATGAACTTCGGCCGTTTCATACAATCTCAGGCGACAACAGTGACGAAAGATCTTGGCTTTGCCATCGGACGTCTAGACGTACCGCGGCCTACCACCCGCTTCTCGTGGACACCCATGTAACAGGACCAAGCGATTTGGTAAGTCGATTCTGCTACAAATTGCCAAATAATGGAACTCTCTGTCGGAGTCCATCTTTCCCGAATTGTATAACCTTGAATTATTCAAAAGAGTAACTAGGAACTTTCTAGGCGACCCTGCTGCATCCTAGGCTACATCTCGCTTTCCATCAGGTGAGATTGCAGTCAAACGCGAGTCTATTTCTGCGTAAAAAATATATATGACCTAAGAATGTGTGTAAATGCAAACCCTTTGTTCGCCCTCGCTTCCGATTTTCGGGTACTTGTACTAACTTATGTGTGTGTACAAACTTTCTTAAAGGGAAACACCCTGCTCTCGGTATATAGATTTTTTTCTCCTTGAGATCTCATAATGTCATACATACAAAATATATAATACTTAAGAGTGCAATGGATGTTTCATGATTTTCGATTAGGGCATACAAATGATTAAAATAGATTACATGACGATGCGAGTATTATTCTTCATTGTTATTGTTCCCTATGACGCGTGAAGTCTGCACTTGGTCTACTCAGTAGATAATGATCTTAATTGTTCTCATTCTGAGGGGTGACCTTAGTCGAACAATAATGATTGAGTGTTGAAAAGAAATGTGTACCTATATTGTTCACAGAGGTAACTTTTGCTAACTTAGGTTTTTAAGGTTGAGTACGAATACTCTAGTATCGGCAATTCCTCCACTTCTAATAGATCGAGCTCAATTATAGTTACCCCTTAACTTTTAGTATATCGCAACTGCTACGACTCGTTACACGTCTCGCAACATGTAATGCCGCTTACGTTTACCATAATTATAAATTGCGCCCAGTATCTGATACGATTTATGTTCGTCATATATCTCCTCCAGCTCTCGTATTGTGCCCGGCCGTTAGTGCTGGCTATTATTCTTTAATAATCATTTCGATCGCGACGCGTGCCTGCCTTGTGTTGGAATTCCGGGTTCGTTTCCACCATGATGTATTTATGTATCTGTGCTTGTGCGTGTGTGCATAGCAGTGTGTGTGTAATCAGTGTATTGAGACTATAACTGTGATCCGTACTACTTCATCATCAACACGACTTTTAACTTTTCTTTACGTTTACTTTTAGATATTATATATAGCCAATAATTAAAGGAGACCGCTTAAAGCGATCAATTAACGACATACACTGAAAGTGACATGTAAACTGACCTGTACATACCGAACTACGTCAGGAGCACGTTGGGTTACCCGATTATGGGTAACGCGCATGTAATACAATAAACAACAACTCCTCGCGTCTGCGGTATAACTAATGAGCCGATAACACGTTATTCGATCCAATTGAATGCATTACAGATCATATTTATTAAATTAAACTTAAAGAAAAAACAGCGCATTAGGCCCTAAAAAATTTTGTAACTGCAATCAGCTTCAAACCTTATATTGACATTAAACATACAACAATGAAGTACAAAATAAATGCAATAGAAATTTATGGTAACAATATTACATGAAAATTAGACAAACAAAAAACAAAAACAAAAGACATTATACAATCAGGCATGCTTAAAATGCATCACGAATCAAAAGAAGTCGCAGCCGATATAACTGCATCTACAAGTACCTATGTATGTCCTCTCTACAGCACAATGTAAGTACTGGCGCCAACAGTTACGTAAGAGATTCACACGAGCTCCATACAATGGTCATTAGAACTGCACGTATATAAATATGTGCACTTGCATGTCCCACTGCCTTGATACTTACACACATTAATTCAACCGTGAAGTCAACTTACATAATTCGTACAAATCGGACAATTAAAGATAGAGAGAGAGAGAGAGAGAGAGGCAGTGGAGGCTTCGTCAAGTTATAATGAAATTCACGAGCAATAAAACTTCCCTTTTGACTAAACCCCAGATATACATCCAAACAGGGTTGTCAGTGGAACTTGCCGAATACGGCGGGGAAATGTAAATTTAATACACTCGGAATTGTCACAAGCGGACGACGCTCACAACTCGACACTTACACTTCTCCGTCGGATAATGGAATATCCGGAGCCGTTACTTTCCACTTTTTTAACACCTGTTCCTCATTTTTCCATCGGACTTTTATAGGTATGTTACTTTTTGTATCTGTTCAATGAACTTGAATCATGGTCCAACAGTCGCGGTTTAATAGCATTCAAAAAACTCTTTAACATTTTTATACGGTTGTACACTAGTATTTAATGCGGTGCCTTGCTAAGATATTATTTTTAATACGAAGACAAACTTTTTCCTCGAGATTCTCCTCAACCAACACTTTCAGGGATTACAGGTGCGATGTTACGTTTTTCAAGGCAAACTTGGTCAAATAAAACTTCTCTATGCTAATTTCACGAGCACAATATACAGAGCAATACTCTAACATTGCAAATCATTATTAATTATTTGAATACGTATTAACATATCACAATTCAAGAGCCAGTATTCATCAAACAGCCCTGTGTCTCCCGAGTTATGAACGGCGGCGCGCGGCGAGACGAGTTCAGAACACACAGACAAAGACAGACTAACTTCCATTAAATCTTTTGAAACAAAGTTTCCCGTAGCGCCGGCTGACTCGCGCCGTTACCTCTACTCGTTCTTCTTACTCGTTGTTGTTTAATACACAATGCATCGCGTCCGCTTCTAACGCATTTTTACGATTATGAGAATTTGAATATACACGAATATGTAGCAAATTAACCAGTGCGTCCTAAATTAGAGAATATATTCATCATCATCATCATCAGCCTATCTTAGTCCACTGCTGGACATAGGCCTCCCATAAGGGGGTTCATGCCCGTAATCTCCACGCTGGGCATGCGGGTTGGAGATCGCAGGTTACAGCTTTTCGCACCGCCGCCGCTGCTGCCCGACGGCGGCCAGGGCATTTAGCCGTGCCTGTTTAGGCTGTGCTATACCGCAATCAGCCGCTAATCTCCAAACGTGTGTATTTTCTCCATTCCCTGTCTTGTACTATTTTTTTTCAAAATCGGCAAGCATTTCATTAATCCATATACTTATCAACATAGGTTTATATGTATGCGTATGCGTATGTGTGTGTGTGTGTGTGTGTGTGTGTGTGTGTGTGTGTACACACGCACGCACGCACGCACGCACACACACACACACATATATATATATTAC
>DWDT01005474.1:0-10395 GCA_018245595.1 Microceris scylla
AGGTCTTCTGGAAGAGTGTCCGTAACTGGGGTCTCTTGTGCCCGAAGTTTACTGCGGGCCGCGCGATAAGGGCGCCCCCATGGGTCGCGGTTGAGATTTGATAGCAGATCTTCTCTGGCACTGCGTTTCGCCTGGACTATTGCCACCTGAAGCGTTTTCTTTGCCGCACGGTACGCGCATCGCAGCTGACCTTCGAGGACTGGGTCAATACCATTTCTGCGACGGCAGCGCACGTAACCCCTGCGAGCAGCATTGCAGATGCGCCGGAGTCCCGCTATCTCAGAAGACCACCAGTACACCTGTTGGCGTTCTGGTCTCTTCCGAAATCTCGGCATGGAGGCGTCGCAAATGTCTGTTAGCGCGTTACGCATGCCTTCCGCCGACTCGTCTATACTAGCCACTGCAGTATCTCCAGAGTAGCCCCACTGCTTTATTATGGCTGCCTCCTTGGCTAGCTCCAGGTCCAAGTTGCTCAGAACCCATCTTGGGAAGCAGCTTGGGGTTCTTCTCGTATTGGCCTGTCCAGAGGACTTGGAGACACTGAATCGGATGTACAGGTGATCCGAAAGTGTCTCCACGTCCTCCACGACCCTCCAGTCTACAGTATAGCGAGCGATGGCAGGGGTGGCAAACGTAAGGTCCACCACAGACCCCCCTGACTGCCGCACGCAGGTTTGGACTGTTCCTCGGTTCAACAGGGTTAGACCGGCTTGTAGTGCCCAGGTTAGAACCGCTCTCCCCCTGCAGTCGGTGCCTGGGTTGCCCCATTCCTGGGCCTTGGCGTTGAGGTCGCCTAGAAGGATGGTAGGTCTTGGCGCCCAACGGCTAATGGCGGCACTTACGTTGTTCAAAAAGCTTTCAAATTCTGCCAGACTGCGATTGGGCGAGAAGTATACTCCTACCACAGCATACTCCCTCCATCCCGCCACAACGAAGCCAGACCCTCTCTCCAGAACAGTCAGGGAGTTTTTGGAGTGTTGCCGGATGGTGATCGCAGTCAGCCCATCTAGGTCCCCTGCCCAGTGAGGCTGGGCTGGTATAAAATACGGCTCACATGCCGCCGCCACATCGACTTGCCACTCTGCCATTGTCTGGAGAAAGAGATCTTGGGCTCCGGCACAATGGTTGAGATTCGCCTGGAGAAAGCTATGTTGACGTAGGCTATTGGCCATCAGTCATCATAACTTCCTCCGGCACTATTTGGCTTTCGCTTGTACCAGAAGCCCCAGTCCGAGGGGTTGCTTTGCCCTTTTTTGGGGGTGGCCTGCATCTATTGCCCCCCATGACGTGATCGGAGGGCCTGCCTCTGTCTGCGCAGATCACGCACCTTGGCGGGGATTTGCATCCGGCTGCGTGGTGCCCTTCCTTGCCGCAGCGGAAGCATAAACTTGTCCTATCCTTATCGGATGGGCACATGGGACGGGTGTGTCCGAGCTCCATACAGCGGTAGCATCGCAGAGGCCGTTGATCGAGCAGTTTTACTCTGGCTGAACTCCAGCCTACGAGCAGTCGTCCAGCCTCTATTATTTTTTTTGCTGCCGCCACTGGACAGCTGACTGTAGTAGTGCCCATTCCACCAGGGCCGATGCGGATGTCCCGAACCCTTAGCTGGTCTCGCCTACAGCCGCCGGCCTCCGCCATCGCAGCCTCCACATTGTTTACGTCCACCGAGTCATCGAGCCCCGTTACACGAAGTTCCACGCGCTTGGTGGGGCAAACAACGTTCACCACAGAGCCAAGCAGCTCGCGGATCTTGCCGGCCAGCTGGTCAGCCATCTCGGGAGTTGAGTTCCTTGGCAACTCGAGGATTCTCGCTCCAGTGGTCGACACCCGGAAGCCCACCGAAGGGATATTAAATTTCTTAATATCTATCTTCTCTGTTGCCTTCGAGAGGACCGCCGCATAGGTGACTCCTGCGGCGGCAGCCTCAGGCAGTAGATTGAGCACCACCGCCGCGGTTTTAGGGGCAGCCAGCTTGGGCTTGCGAGTCTTGTTTTTTTTGGCCATTTGCTCAGCAGGCTTTCCTCGGGTGTCCCTTGTCTTAGGAGTGGGTGTATTCGTCTTCTTTGTCGCCTTCTTTCTTTTACTTCTGACCACTGTGGTGAATCCATCTTCGTCAACATCAGGAAGAAGGTCGCTTGGTCCAGCCACGGGACCAGGTGTTGTTGATGCCGTAGATGGGAGTTCAGGTCTAGTCTGTGTCACATGCCTCACAGGTCTCGTAGATGCAGGCCTCCGTGAAGGCTTGGCCTGGACCAGATTCGTCACTGTGGCCGTCGGCAGCTTGACTGTTTGCGTCGCGGGAACCCTGGCTGTTTGGGCTCTTTGGTCTACAGCTAGAGGAGGGCGGAGTACCGTCGCAGGTAGTAGACGCTCTTCAATGCCCTCGAATCGGGCGTTGATTATCGCTCCAACGGAGGATATTACCGAACGCCTGATTTCCTCAACGAGGTCTTCGTTGTCCCTCGGGGATGTAGAAGATGGTAGCCTTTGGGCAGAGGCAATAGTTGCCTTCAATGTTGCAAACTCGCGCCTGTGTGCCGCTACATCCGCTCTTAGTGATTCGACTTCCTTTCGAAGAAGTGCGTTGTCCCTCTTCAGACGTCTGGTCTCTTCTTCCTCCGAACGGTTAGAGACAAGAACGTTGAACATTCCCTCAATATCTGAGGCAGCGTCCTTCAGAGCCTTAACGAAGGTACCCTTGAGGTTGCCAGAGGATGTGCTAACCTTGAGAATTTTCTTCTTCTGGACAAGAAATTGTTCCTTGAGCTCGTCTAGACTGAGGCTATTAAAATCGACTGCTGTTGTGTTCGAATCCTTGGGCTTTTGTTTTCTGAAAGCTCTTGCAGCCAAAATTTCCTCCTCCTCGTCTTCTTTCGCCATCTGGTCTAAAGTGCGAATCTCCCTTCTGTACGAAGACGCTGAGCGACCACCACGTTTAGGCGTGGTGATCTTCCTCCTGCTTCCTTCCGTGTCAGCTTCGGAGTCGCTGTCCATGGAAGTCTTACTGCGCGCACGTTTACGGCCAGTCAAGTCAACAGAAGTGGTGACCGACTCTAGGTCCAGACTTATCCTGGGTTGTTCAGGGTCTGAACCCACGTGCGACGCGGCCGCCTCCTTGACGATTGCCTTCTGCAATCGTGGGAGGCGAGTAAAGACAACAATAGGTTCAAGATTTTGCACGTCCCCCCCCATTTCTACGTTATCTTGAAGGCCTTTAGAATCCCGGTACAAGAGCTCGGAAGAAAGTCCGGTATTATCAGGGTGAAGTACTTCAGAATCGTCGATTTCCTTTTCGTTATGCGTATATTCGGTTAAGTCCAAGAGAGCGCTAGGGTCGTCGTTTTCCTCATTTGAGGGAGATTGAGGTTGGCCTGCACCTGACAGGTCAACGAGGCGGTTCTTGCTCCCCCCGTATACATTGGAGCAGCTACCGGCCGTAGCCGGTAGACGGGATTCCCCCTTTCGGGGACCCGCCCGGGGACTATTTTTTGGAACAGCCTTCATCTTTACCACCACACGACATACCACCTCCATCGCCTTTTCAGAGGTGACGCTCTTTCAGGGGGGGTATTTAGTCCCCCCTAGGCCTGCGCTGGCCCTTTAAGGAGTGGTTATCCTGCCACTGGTTCAGCATGCCGCTCTTAGTCTGGTACCTCCCCCCGAGACCGTCCGGTATGTGAAGCACTATCCGGCGTGGCGCTCGGGGATCCTAGGTGCACTCAAGCCCCCCCACCACGGCAAGATGGCGGCACATCCGGGGGGGAACCCAACCCAACCCAACCCCGAAACTTTGACTCGAGAGTGGATCCTTCGCTTCGGCGTTCGATTTGTAATTACCACCGACCAAGGTACTCAATTTGAGTCGGATCTTTTTCGTCGGTTAATGTTGCACTTTGCCACTGAGCGTGTGAGGACAATCTCATATCATCCGTGCGCAAACGGTATGATCGAGCGCGTCCATCGGCAACTCAAAGCTGCACTCATGTGCCATCAGGACTCCTGGGTTCGCTCACTCCCTTTTGTCCTCCTCGGCATGCGTTCCGCCTTTAAGGAAGATATAAAATCCACAGCTGCTAAAATGGTCTATGGAGAACCCTTGCGCCTTCCCGGAGAAATGCTTGCTGCAGATCCCGGACCAGATAGCATCGAGGGCCAGTCAGATTTCGTCGCGCAGCTACGACGCAAAATGTCGACTGTGCGCCCTATTCCTGCTTCCAGTCACTCCGGGCCTTCTATTTTCATCTTCAAGGATCTCTCATCGACGACTCAGGTTTTCCTTCGGGATGACTCAGTAAAACGCCCTTTACAGCCACCGTATACCGGCCCGTACCGAGTCATAGATCGTGCCGAAGACGGCAAGAGTATGACTCTGGACGTTAAGGGAAAACGCGTCGTTGTAAGCGTAGATCGGCTCAATCCAGCTTTTATCGACCACAGCCTTAGTTCGCCTGGTTCGAGTTTACCTGAGTCCCCGACAAGACCTCCTCTTCCTTCTTCCTTACCAACAGACACCATCACAACCACCACTAAATTGCCCTATAACACTAGACCTAGTGTAGACCCAGACCTGGTAGGCATGTTAAATTTAAAGATTTGCCTGATTTTTGTTAATCCGCTTATCCTTCTCCGTGGGGGGGTGGTGTGGCGTTTCGGAACGGCACCTTGATGCTGGCACCAAAACATGTACTGCGCCACATCGAGGCAAATAAAAACATTAATCAAATTTAGAACCCATTCGAATTGAAACGGGAAGACTGGCCTATTGTTTTAGTATATATTGATTATGTTTTTCGTTATTGTCAAGACGCTTGTTGAGACGACACGCACATAGGATTATGATTATTTTTCTCCTCGACGATCATTGTGATACTTATAGTTAGTTAGGTGTAATATATTTCTGTTATAATAAACTGCATAAACTGTTATAATAATCTGCACAAATTTCGAATTGGGACCTTGGTGGGTTGTTCACCCACCGATCATTACACCCAAAGAGTGCTGGGTTATATTTTAATATCGAAAGACTGGAATGGAATGGACTGGAACAACAAGTAATTACGATTCGCTCTTCAAGGATGCCCTTAATGACGCATGTTTTTATCAATCGACTCCTTTATTGATTTTATGCGAATAATCCTCGCGCTGGCAATATATCACATAGGTACGACTCGAAGGTCCATGTTGGGGCGATTATAAATGATACATGTATTATATTGTGTGGATTTATGATAAAAATATATCAGAAAAGAGTCAATCTATCATTTTACAATAAAAAATAACTGCCTTTACGTTTCATTTGGGCGCTTACGTCTGAACAAAATCCGTTGTGAATTTTAAAATATCTCGAAGAGACAAATTTGAACAGCAACACAGAACAAAAGCAGAAAATAAAAAAGCACATGTCGAATAGATAGTTTCTTCAAGCGAAATGTTCAAATTATTTTTTCACACGTATCTTACAAAAAAGAAGGAACCTACGTAATGTCAAAAGTAAATCTTATTTTAGGTTACACTTGCAGTTTTATTTATGGATAACCAGTCCTTACAAAACCTCTCACACACAGGTTTTATACGGAAATTTATGAAACAATGTGTCTCGTGTTTCATCTTGGGTTCCGAGAATGCAACATGGGTAACGGAACGTAAACGAAACGGAAGTATAAGGGCTGGATGCACTGCATTTCACTTTCCTATAAGAAAAGTTAAACATTAGGACTCTCTAAAACAATGTAAGAACATAGAACGATGATATGCGAAAAGTGGCCGGCAGCGATTGGATTCGACGAGCTAAAGATCGAGTTCAAAGCGTGCTGCTGGAGAGGCCTATGTCCAGCAGTTTGCGGGAGTAGGCTGAAGATGATGATGAAAACACATTTTGCCAATTCATATACACAAATATCAGCGACGCAATAGTCGAACAAATTGTTTACACACTACATGCCAATCGGAACGTAACTCTTGTAACATTGTTCTTTTCTGAATACCTTCATTATTGATGTAAATTTATTAGCTGAGATTTTCACCAAAATATTAAATGAAAATGTCGCGGAAGTCGAGCGAGGAGTGGGACCGCCGCAAATGGTATCTAATACGAAGTTTGTTTGAAGATGGTCCAGGTGAGTACACTGCGTAAGAAAGTAATGAAAACATATTTAATAATGTAATATATCAAGGAAAGTATATATTGCTACCTCGGCACGCAAAAGACGTGAAGGATATTTTTGCGTGAAGGTACTGAGTAGACCATTATATTCACTTTGTCAGTGTGTATTCAAAATTCCAAAACATTTTTTTTGTATGGGTAAACAAAAATTTAACAATCCTGTTGTAAATGACTTACAAGTATCATGCGATTTTAAAAGTTGTCGACGTTGTAAAGGACACTGGACACGTTTATAGATGTTTGGGTCGGATAAGAAATTTATCTTCGAAAATGACATACTCAGATGATTTTAATTATACCTCGTTAACATAGCGCAAATTCTAGGAGTTTTTATCTAAGGTAGCCTTTTATAGTAATAATAGTATCTAATAATAAAAGCAATTATTTTAATGTTTTATAGATATTTTTGCTCAATTTATAATAACCCATAGAACGTCGATGTCGATGATGATTGTAGTTTGTTTTGTGTATTTTAACGAATATTTGATTTTTTTTTAATTTTGTGCTCTTTCCAAATTACCCTCCAAGCGGGGCTATTTGATTAAGGATACCCTGACCTACAAAAACAGACTAAAATTATATTTCATTTTCAAATTAACTTTAATAAAGGGCTATTTGGAATGATTATAGTAAAATAGAATGTAGAATAAAAAAAAAAACTTGCAATTGGTGAAAAATAATACAAAAGAGTAGTGTGCAAATATTGCGATTTATTTCTGAATCAATCTTTTGATGAGAATCACATAAAAATAATGAAAAAACTTGACACAAATAGACTCTACATAAATAACAAACAACTTCTCTTATTTATCATAAACTTATTATATCAGTCCACAAATCTCTTAAAAAAATTAAATAATCAGTGTACAAAGTAAACATTATCTTCATTATCAAATAAAATAAATACTCCATTCTGAGTTTCTATTAATTCAGTTTGCTTAAGAACACTGTTTTTATTAATGATTGCAACATTTGCCCTTTTGGATTTATAAGACCTTGTTTCGTTCATTTCATTCTACAATCAAAGTGCTTCACTCCATAGCAGTTATCAGTTACAGCAATGATTGTAGCTACAAAGTACTTGACATCTTGATTTTCTTGAATTCGGACGATGACATTATCATTTATAGAATAATTGAATAATTTTGAGTCTTCTATATTTTCGTTTTCCTCATCAATATTATTGTTCTCATATTCTTTTCAACCATCTGTTTTTACTGCAATAACCATCTCATTTTCCTCAATTTCACACTTGATTAGTTTAGATCTTTTGCCAACACCTTTGCCTTTTATAGAGGAGGGATTATCATTACACAATTCATCAAGTTTCTGGTATTGTACATCAGGCTGCAATGTTTCAATAGCACCATCCGACTCAATAGTTTGCTATTTTATATCAGCCAGCAAAGTTTCAGTGGAATTGTTTACAGTGACATTATTTTCAATTTCTTGCTCTGTCATAATTGTTTTAGGTAATCTCTCTAATGGCCTATTGCGATTTATAGGATAAATTCCACATTTATTGAAACCGGCAACTATATTTTTCTTCCCTATATCATTATCTTTTAATTTATAAATTAATTGAGAGAGTAGTCTTGGGAAAACATCTTTTTGAAATGTTTTTAGTCTGCGACCTTCTTTTTCTTTCCATTCAATTAATATTAGTCTCCAATAATGTTTCCATTGAAACATTATTGCACCGTTGAAACATTGCACCATTGTGCATAGAAGGCCACATCCAGTGGCTGAATTACATTTTTGCAGGAAAACATATGAATTTTATCTCATGTTTTTCACACAGTTCCAGTACTTTAAAAGAAAAACCATTATGAATCCAGCTGTCCCATAAATGTTCTGCCGTATATACCACATAAGGATCTACCAGTGCTCCATCAGCTGTTCCAGCAAACATGATACTTATAGCTGTTTTAGATGAATTAATAATCTTTTCTGGGTATTTGGTACCTCTTTTACATATAATTTTTTTTGACCCTGGATCGTCTGTAAGATTTGTTTCATCATAGTTAATAATTCTATCAGGTGGTATGTTTATGCAAATGTTTTCAAAATTATCAAAAAATTTATGAATAACTTTGCAACTTAACTCAGCTCTGACTGAAGCCATGTTAGATGCCTGGCGACAAGTGAGAGATTCTCTATGTCTCTTAACAAAATTCATAGCCCACTCCTTTCCTGGTAAATTGTCCTCTAGATTTTCATATTACGACCAAGTTTACCTAAATATCGTTTAGCAAGAACCCTTATGTCTAAGTAATCCATGGGAAAACCCCCATGCTCCAATAGTACTGATATATTTCACAAATGTTTTCTCCTCAGCACTGGTAAAAAGAGTTGGATGACCTGCAGTGGGCTGTGTAGAATTTTTTCCATTCACTTTTCGACAAAGTTGCCACAGGAATCCCATAATTCTCAACAGCTTTACTTAAAGTTAATTGTTTATTTTGCACAGCATTTATAGCATTTCTTAGTACTTCTTCACTGTAGGACTTGTAAGGTATATGATACATTTTGATGTTCCCTCTTACAGGTACGCACCATTTCGTTATCTAAAAGAAATGTAACTGTAGGTAATAAACAAATTTTTGAATTTTTTAAAACTGAGTACATTATGAGGCTATTTGGAACGGGGCTATTTGGAAATTTCAAATAACCCCATTTTAAGTTTCAAAAAGCCCCAATTCAGAAAAACAACTTTAATATGTTCGTTCGTTTATTGCAATAATCTTCAATTATTCCTGTGTATTAAGAGATAAATTAATAATTTGTTGAATACTTACCAATCAAGACATATTCTATAACTTTTAATTTCCAGCCAAAAGTTCTCAACACAAAAAAAATTCGTTAATTATATGTTGTCACAAAATGCGATTTGACGTTTGACGTTTCAGAGCTAAAAGAGTTGCCTAATGGCTCAAATGCCAGCATATTAATGACCTCTAAAAACTCACTGACATTACAATTACGTTCAGAAATTAAAAAGATTGAAGTGTGTGAATCTTTATATATATTTTTTCCAAATAACTCAATTTTAAGTAGCCCCATTTAACGGTACTAGTATTAGGTACACATGGTTATTTGTGAAAGCAACGTAATTAATGTTAATATTTTTATTAGAAAACGGCATCGTGATTGTCTTGCTCCTTGGCAGGACTCATGATAACATTTTAATAATCCTTATATTAAATTTAATTTTTTTTATTATTTTGTACTCGTTGTAACGATGTTTTTTTTAAATCTGACAACAAATGATATATTTGCAGGTCTATCTCCAATACCAGAAACGCAAGAAGAGCCGTCGGTGGGTACGTCATCTGCAGAGCTCAGCCGCAGAGCCCATAGTCCTCTGCCAGACCTCATAATAGAGAAGGAACTCAATCGACACGACGAACCCGATGAATATTACCTCCTTCTAGAGGAGAAAATGAAGAAACTTTACAAAAAGTTATTTCTCAATACGCATTATTCTACATCACCAGAAGATGCTGCCGATTGTAGTCTCAGATCTGATGGAGAAATTATCAATTCTACGAAAGCATCTGGAGAAGAATCTGTGTATCTTAAAACAACTGGTAGTACTGAAGGAAACTATTCTAGTAATGATCAAAATTCTTATCTTTCACAAACCATTTCTGAACCTTGTGATACGTCTGATGAGAAAGAAACAATCAGTCATTTGGAGGAGCAGGTGAACACAGTAGTAGAAGAGCTAGAATTAACTGAATGCTCAGTAGAGAAGAGTAAGTTAATGTCAATTAGTGGCTCACCTGCTAGAATTATTGTCACACAGGCTGATGTGCACAGAGACGGGAGTAGTGGTAACGAGGCGGGACATCGCTCTCTGGTCGCCTCAGACGGTCGAGGTTTGTATCAAGATTTATTTTACACAACTAGCTGTGCCTGCGACTTTGTCCGCGTGGAATTTTAGAAATCAATTAAGAAAATAAAAGTGTTTTTAATACAAAGAACCTTTTTTTAAAGCGTAAACACTTCTGTGTGTACAATATTTTTAGTTTCAAATTTTGCCGTTGTCGCAATGTTTTTTATTGCTGCTCCTCTCCTATTCATCTTAGCGTGATGTTATATAGCCTCCCTCGATAAATGAGCTATCTAACACTGAGAGAATTTTTCAAATCGGACCAATAGTTCCTGAGATTAGCGCGTTCAAACAATCAAACAAACAAACTCTTCAACTTTATATTATTAGTATA